>VDFB02188155.1:0-20081 GCA_007258455.2 Sequoia sempervirens | reverse complement strand
AAAAGTCATTGCTAGAATCTATCATATCAACAAACAAGGCTTGAGTGAAGTTGAGAAATAGATAAACACCAAAAGAATGTGAACAAGGATGACGGTTGAACCCTAAGACATACCTGGAAACACATCGTCTACAAACTTAATAATTGAGTTGCCAAATAAAACTAATGTCATAACTAAAAAGTTAAACATTTCTCAAGATATGCTGATGTTGCATCTTTTTCCAACAATGATATATTAATATATATTCACTCTGCCTGCAATCAATCATTCCCAAATTGTAATGAAAGGTGGAGAAAAGTTGGACAAAATGTCATATATAAATATTGGACGCAACATTCAATATTCTCCTTATAACAAGGCATTGGTAAGTGATAGATACTAAGAAATTTAGAAAATGTCAGAATCAAATGCAGCTCAATGAATCAAGGATTAAAATTGAAGATAAGTGATATAAGAAAAAAAAAGAAGAATGATAGGTAGATCACCAACTTGAAATTTTCACTAACAAGATAAAAAATTTTTCAAGTAGGTGGTGTTTTTGCAATGTGCCAAACTATGTGATGTTTTATCAAGATTCAACTACAAAGTATTTGAGTCAGCTGTCACCAACCCATATTTCATGAATAGTGATTCACAAGAATCCATCTCTCATGAGCATGAATGGTCCACTTAGCACTCATTGCCTCTAGGCAATGCTCATAGGAGTGAAACATCGGGACTTCCCGAGAGGTCACCAATCCCAATACTATTCCAATTCAAGTGTGGTTAATCATGTAGTTTCCTCCAAGATCAAGCTCACATAGCTTGCTACCCCATTTGCAAAACATTCAGCAAATATTGTGCCTTATGAACTATTTATTATAGAGCTCCTCACCTCATTCATTTTCAAGTAAGTGGTGTTTACATTGTATATCAAATTATGTGATGTTTTATCGAGATTCAATTGCATAGTTTTTGATTCAATTCTCATCAATCCATACTTCATAGGTCCACTTAGCACTCATTGCATCTAGGCGATGTTCACAAGGGTGAAGCATCAAGACTTCTAAGGACGTCAACCATCCTAGTACTAATCTAAGTCAAGCACGCTTAACCATAGATTTTCCCCCAAGATCAAGGCCTCTTGCTTGCTACCCCATTTACAAAACCTTCAACAAGTGTTGTGCCTTGTAAATTACTCATTATAGAGCTAAGCTCATTCATTTTCAAGTAAGTGGTGTTTTTGTGGTGTGTCAAATTATGTGATATTGTATTAGAATTCAGCCATTGTAAACCATTCATTTTAAAGCTCCTTAGCCCATCCATTTTCAAGTAGGTGATGTTTTTGTAGTGTGTTGAATTATGTGATGTTTAATCAAGATTCAACCATTGGCAGGACACTTGCTGAAGGTTTTGCAAATGAGTTAGCAAGCTAAGTGGGCTTTATCTTGGGAGAAACTCCATGGTTAAGCATGCTTGAGTCAGAGCAGTACTAGGATGTGTGACCTCCCAGGAAGTCTCAATAAGCATCCCCTAGAAACAATGAGTGCTAAAGGGACCATTCGTGCTCATGAGAGATGGGTTCTTGTGGAACACTAATGAAATACGGGTCGATGATGGTGACTCAAAAACTACACAGTTGAATCCTAATAAAAAATCACAAGATACAAGTATGACAATATAAATAGCAAGTGGGAAATATCTAAATAATAATATAGACCTAATAAATATGTTCCAGAACTCCATTTTATGCAGTAGGTCAATATATCATGTAGACTTAGTTGAGTAATACTGATACACTATGTACAGAGACTGAAGACGACTCCAGTGGACAGTGTATAAGTTGGGAAGAACCATTAATCAAGGTTTGACCTCAATCTATTCTTGTTCATTCACTTTGATAATTACAGAGATGATCAGAATCAGGGGAAAATGTGTACCTTGTGTGCAAAGACATCACCAAATCCCTTAAACTGGAAATTGTATGATTCACAAAACAAGTATGTTATTGCAATAGTTTACAAGTTACAAAAATATCCAGTGAGAAGACCAAGGTAAAAGACTTACAGATAGTCCCATAATAGGGGAAGAGCAAGCCCCATATGAGGAACAAAATAGAGAATAATCATCCTGCAAAGGAAAAATCAATCATAGATTCCCTGATGTCTGAGGCACAGCTTACAGTTAAGACTATATGTAAAGACAAAAGCTTATAGGAATCATTACATCTAAGGACCAGTTGTAGTAGCTAGGGCCTGATACCCAATAGGAAAAAATAGTCATTAAGACCCTAAAGCCATACACAGGTTGGAGCCTGCGAGCTGTGATTAGTCATTCAACAAGTGTCCAGTGTATCACTCCAGTGCATGAGCCAGTTTGGGAGGAAAGTTGCAGTTGCCCCCTAGTAGATGGCACAATGTCGCAAGTTGTATAGATATGATTTCAGAAGAAAAGGTCGGTCCATTAACATTGGCATTTCTTAGATTATTTTTAAGCAGTTTATTCAAAATTACTCTATAATCCGATCATGTATCGACACAATTGTGAGTATTGCTTTATTACTGACTGCATGTGCCCTACTTTTAAAAACAAAGCTTATTGCTCTTGTTTATTAGTAGTGATGCAGAAATTGAACTCTTCACCAACCCTTATATTAAAGCTTTAAATTACTGTGCAAATTGCTAGTCACATTTTGGGATTTAAGGGAGTATGTTGTAAGTTGAGCTATGGTACTTGACATTATGGTATCAAAAAGCAGCAATAAGAGCATTTATGTTGAATTGCAGTCTAAAAATGTGTTAGCTTTAAATTGCTAGCCACATTTTGGGATTTAACGGAGTATGTTGCAAATTGAGCCCAGGCACTTGACATTATGGTATCAAAAAGTAGTGATAAGAGTATTTATATTGAATTACAGTCTAAATTGCACTAGCTTTAAATTACTGTGCAAATTGCAAGTCACATTTTGGGATTTATGGTAGTATGTTGTAAGTTGAGCCCAGGCACTTGACATTTTGGTATCAATAAGCAGTAATTAGAATATTTATGTTGAATTACAGTCCAAAAATGTGCTAGTCACATTTCAGAATTTTAAAGAAGCATGTCTGAAGTTAAGCCGGGTGCTTGACATCATGGCAAAGAGTAGTAATTAGAGTGTGTGTCAAAGTAGCGTCTAAAGACGACACCAGATAGCATCTGAGGACCAATAACCACAATGTAGAACATGAACTTAGATCAACTGTTAGCATAGAAGTAAATGTGGAAGCACCTCAAACCTGCAAAGAAGTAGCAAGAGATTTGCATGAGCAGTGGAGCACATAGGAAAAGATTACTATAGATTCCCGAATAAACTGCAGATGAAGACTGGAAAAGCATTCACAAAAGTCAATCAGAGTAGGCCAGAGGATGCAATGAGTTGCTGCCACACATCCTAGAGCCAATATGAGGAATTAATTCATCACATGGAAACTAGGAGAATGCCACATGCAGAAGCTTGTAATGTGAAAAGAGCCTGCAATCCTTCATGCATTCTTAAGGAAGCTGTAGACTTTGACTATCATATGGAGATTCACACTGAGAATTCGAGGAAGGGACCAACCATATGCTTGCTGCAGCACAACAGATGGTGTGGCAAATGCCTGATTAGTGAGACCATAAAATTATTTCAATGTGTAGCATTCCCCATGACTATGAATGTTATGATACTGATGCCTCTTTTAACAGAAAAAGTATCATCAGAATAACTGGGTGGAAATTCCATGAGGATAAGCTAATGTGAAACTAGGTTACCTAATATTTTAAGAAACAATATATCATCTGAGCATCGAGTTTTATGTTTGTTATGCTACATTACATTCTTTTGATAGTGAGTTTCACTTTAACATGTAAAAGGTATCTTTTTCTTGCCCTTCAATAATGCAACTTGCTACTTGCTAATTGCTAGTCAAGGGCATGAAATATTTGAGGCTTACCTGATTTCCGGTGAGATGATCATCCCTCTCAAATATTTCTGTTAGTACTTTATGGTCACAGATCATCTTTTGGGAGAATGTCAATTTGTAACTATTAATGTTGAACCAGAATCAGCTAAACATTTCATTTATCGATCTGTTATCTCCTATAAGATTGAATATCAATTTCTTCATACTTTATTAAGGATTTCTTCACAGTATGAGGATTGGATATGCCTCACCTAATCACGACAAAACTTTTCATCATAAGCGGTGGCTCCTGAGAGATAAATTTTTAATTTATGCTACCCCCAAGGGAGCATGTTTCAGATACAGCTAAGGGCTACCCCCAAAAAGCCAAATAGAGTGGTAGTACATGTAAGAAGACATTTGCCCCACAAAAATAAAATCATAGAATTCTCCTGATATATTGAAAGAGTAATGAACTACTATGTAGCTGCTAATTATACATTCGATCGACAGATAAAGTAAACATGCTTGGAAAAAAATAATTAGACATGGACCACAATAGATGAATCGTTAATTTTCTCATTAGCAAAGAAACAAAATATAAGAAACATCATATCTATTATCTATGGCAGAGAACGGGATATAACATGGTTGTTTCCAGTTAGACATATCAAAACCTAAATGATTGCATCAAAAAATAGTCTGATTCTTAAAGAACACGACCCACATGGAAGAGTTACAGACCTCCGCTCTACACTATCACTGGACTTACGTTCTCTGCTATGCTGAGACCTGTAATCTGATGTATCCGCCATCCCGGCCCCTGGATCTTTTCCTTGAATACCGACTTCATTTAAAATCAAACCTGAGCTACCGGCTCCTTCACATTTACTAGCCCTAAAACCCATCTCCACCAATTCTGTCTCTACAATAACAAAATAATCCCCACATCTACAGGGATAAAAATAATCAACTGCCCCTCTTTCTCCATCCTCCTCTGTGATCATTTCATCCAATTCTATCTCATTTGCAACAATTTCTGTACCATATCTTAGGGTTTGAAGCTCGTAGTCATAAGCCTCCCTGGATTTGGCATCCTTAAGGACTTCCCATGCTTTCTGAACCCTCAAAAACCTGTCTAAAATTTCACCATCCTCATCCCCACTCTCTGAGTTTGCAGATAAGCTATGAAGTTCTTGGCTAGAACCAGAATTATCTGCAACCATTTCAATGAATTCAAAATTCTCCTTGCCCGTTTCAGTAGTTGAGATTTTCGGTTCCTCGGATAAATCAGCATTAAAAGAGGCGGACTGAGATGGAATGAAATGCTTTTTGTCAGGGTGGAGAGAAATTAGAGCATTCCTGTACTGTGATCTGAGTTCAGAATAAGTTGCATCTTCTTTTACACAGAGAGCTTCGTAATGGGTTTTGCTGTCTGCTCTTCCGTGATCAAGAGCCTTCATGATAGCCCCGTAATGAATCAATGACCATCACAAGATGTAGAAAGTGTCAATCTGGCATTCATATCAGAGCAAGACAAACTCTGCGTAGCGGAGGCCAAAATAGAGCTATCGAATGTTGGCCTAAGAAATGTTTATAATGAATTTATAGAGCTTTTGGTTAATATAGGGGAGAAGACCTTCTCTGCCTTTTAGGGTAGGGTCCCATGGAGGGGGGCTTCCTTGAAAATCTCAATGTATGCTGCTTAAGTTTTTTTAGGAATATTTTAAAGTTCTTGGTCCCATGGATTTAATCTTACAATTTTGCGGGGCGGGGGCCTTAGCTCGGTTGGCTAAGTAATTCCGTTGCGGCTCTGCTGGTCACGAGTTCTAGTCTCCCCCGTCCCGTGGTACCAGAGGGCGACTGTTAAAAAAAAAAAAATCTTACAATTCTGCTTAAAATAGAAGCCCAAGCCCCCGCATGGGACCATACAGTTAATCTCAATATTTAATAAAAGTTTATTTGGTATGTTTACTTCTTAAATCTAAGATTTCGAGATTATATCACTAAATTTAATATTATAAATATAAACATATGTGTTTAATTTTAAATAGATAATTGTGATATTCATTTTTTAAAATTATTTGCATTAATAATTAAATATTTTGTGATATAATATTGTTTAGCCTAAAAGTCATATAATTTGTTTTATCATATTTAAAATATTTATTTCATCTTATCATAAATATATAACTAATAAATTAAACAATGTAATATTATAAATAAATATTTTTAACCTAATCAAAATATTTTAATGATATAATATTGTGCAAACCTAACCAGCAAACTCAATTTTTTTTTCTTCTTAAAACACTTAACCCTAAAATTGTTTGATTTATTGTAAGAAATGAGGCCCTAATGTAATGTAGTAGGGATTGATGATGACCATCATTTGACAATCACTACAAGAGAATGAGATTTAATGTGAAGAGATACTTGATTGTGTGGTTTGTTAGGTTATAATATTTGTCATGGTGCAAGGATGATGTGAGTCCTGTCATTCTAATTCCTCTATAAAGGGTTGGCTAAAACACAAAGGTGAATGATATTTCATTAGGTTTGTCCAAGTAGGGTTTGACTAACCCTAAAAGTGGCATTGCACTAGTGAGCTTCATTTCCAACTAGCTATGTATCTTGTTCATCCATATCATGTAGATTTTTGTACCTCTATCAATTTTAGCAACAAGTACTTGACAAAAACCCTTGGAGATTGATGAGATTTTGGTGTTTCAATCTCCCCATCTTGTTCAATTCCTTTTTGAAGTGAAGGCCATCAACAACAACACACATCTCAAATGTGTGGAATTTGATAATAGAATGGACAAAAATGGCAAGCTAAGATTTATAGTTTAAAGAATTGTAAAATGTGTCTTTGATACTACAAATGTGTAAGGATTTTTGTTAGGATTTATAGTTGAATGAAATGAAATATGTGTCTTTTGATATAAATTTCTAATCTAAGTTTTTCATTTTTTAAGATTCCAATGATGTCAAATTACTAACAAGTAAAAGGCCATTTACAACCTTACTAAGGCTATGACTCTACTTGATTTTAAATGTTTAGTGTGTTGATTTGCATCAACTTGTAGATGAATTTGTTAACTTATTAAATAGAGAATGATATGTTAGTGTTAAACTAGAATAAATTATCATCAGTACTCTAATGTTGGGTTTTAATAAGAAACATGGTTATATTTGTAAAATTTGAAAACTTCTAGAAGGAAAATGCTTATGTGAATAAAATACAATTGAGTAACAAGTTTCTAGTAAAAACTATGTATGCTTTTCTATATGCATTTTTTACCAAAAGCTTGTAACTCATTTTATGGATTAAAAAAGCCTCATGTTCATTAAAGTACACGATTTTCATTTTGTAAGCAATTTTTTTGTCTATAATGACAAACCTAGATTATTTGTGTTTTTAGATTATAATTTGTATAATTTTTCTTTCTAGGCCAATATTCTTCTTCAATCTTTGTTTATTCCTACAATAATTATGTATATACATTACTAGGATAAATTGTTAGTGTTTATGCTTGTTTTAAACTAGAATAAATTGTTAGAGTTATTATATTGGTGTTGAACTATAATGAATTATTAGTATTAAAATAACATTGAGCACAATTAGTGTTGTGGCGTGTGATGTGGAGGTTGTTGATATCCTGAAGAATATGTAGTGTTGTTGTTTGTGTTCCTCCTTTTTGGCTATTGTTTTGTTGATGGTGCGCTGCATATGGGCTGATATATACTTTATTTAGTTTTCTTTAGTTTCAGCTACTCTTTTGTGTAAAGTGTTGGAAATAGGATGCCATTTAATTGCAATCCTAAACATTATTTCATCTATCTCCTAAGTCCTTGGAAAGTGTTCCCAACACTAGGATTAGAAAGAGATTAAATTTGAATGAAATGAACATGTTATTTGTAATTTGTAATTAATTCTAAATGATAGGAACATGTGAGGGCGTCCAAGATGAGTTCCTAAATAATAGGGGCACATGGGGCGCCCACGTGGAAGGTGACACTCACCTTAAGTTAACTGTTTGGAGTAAAAGATAACACTTCTGAATGCATGTAAAGATCCTAGGAGTTAGGGATTGATGTTTACATGCATGAAGTTCAGTTCAGTTCAAAATCAGTTTAGTTCAATTCAGTTTAGTTTAGTTAAGTTATGGTTCAATTATCTTCAGTTAGTTTTAGTTGAATGCTAGTTGACTTCAGTTAACTTGGAATGCATGACTAATGAATTGAATTGCATGATATAACCAATGACTACCTTCAGTTAATAGGGGATGACCATTCTGGCATGAATGGTGGAGACATGTTTCAGTTAACAGAGAATGATGGACCCACCTTCGGCACCCAAGTTGGCTTCTTGGAGTTAACTGTTTTGCATGCTAAGATATTTCAAAAGGCTAAGTCAAGTGGGCCCATTCTTGGGTGCCTACTTTGAGGATAAGCCTTGAAGATATCTATAGAATCAAGGTTCAGTTGTGACTTCAATTTGGGACGCCCAAATGGATGAAACACATGTTTTGGCATTGTTCTTCACGATAGAACTCTACTTGCAAGAGATAGGCATACCTTTTGTGAGATAAGGACTACGATTTGTAATTGTAACTCTTTGGAGTTTACAAGGTTGATTATTGCCTATTTATCTCAAGCAAGTTGAAGAGAGTTTGTATCAGTTTTTTATTGCAGTTTGTGAAGAAGATTTGGTGAAGGCAAAAGAAGCATTATCAACAGGATTGGAATTATTGTAATCTACTTTAGAGATTAAATAATACATTGATTCTTGGTGGAGTTTTTTCTCGAAAGGGTTTCTCCACGGTATATGCTGTGTATCTTCTAATATCCTGTCTAATTCTTCTACAACTTCCTGTCTTCATTCTACAAATGGTAAAATGAATTAATTAGATAATCACCCACAAAGAATACATATTTAGATCAACAATCATAAAATTTTACAAAGTATTAAGCTACATAAACACCTCAATTTTCAACATAAAGGGTTCTGGGCCCCTTCAAAACTCATTTTTTACCTCTAATAAAAAACAATGAGAACAATTAGTGTCATCTTATAATGAGACAAGAGACAAGAAATATAATGAGACAATATGATGATAATAATATTGCTCATTAAATTTCTTGTTTCATTATTAGTATCAATTTTATATGTTCAATAAACTATAAGTCCATATCCATGAAATCTTAGAAGTTATTTACATTGTTAATTTCTTGAAGAAAATAACAAATAGTTAGTTAGAGACTATCCAATGATGTGTGTGTGTTATCATTTATTAGCTTTGGTTACATAATGCTTTCATAATTCGCTATGAAATATTATATAATTACTAGCTTCAATCAAAAAGTTTCTAAGATATTGTTGACTATGCACATGGTACACAAAAGTGTCAAACACACACACACACACACTTGTATGCATACATTGTGGCAATGCTAGTTATATATGTAGTAAGATATTTGTTTGATAGAATATTACAAAATTGTTAGCTTAAATTACTACAAAGTACCAAACAAATCAATGACTAGAGGGTTAGTAAAAAAAGTTGACACACTCCAAACATTGTACCAAAAACTTTATATCAAATCCATTTTTTAGTGTACCATAAAATCTAGGAATGGCTCTAGCACCTATATGAGACTATCTATTGAAATATTTTTGGATGATTTGATCCAACAAGAAGTGTGATTGGCATATTCACTATTTTTGAGGAAAAATGACCAAACATTGCTTGATATAAGAGCTCAAAAAATTAGAATCGGTTTATAGGAGAATAAAGGGGGCTAATAACTTGGAATTTGTTAAGGGTGTCATAAGCAATACTTAATATTTTATACATATCCCCAACAATTTGATGTTGTTCAAGGTAGAGGATTTAAACTACTCAAATGCTTCATCTTACTTGTATCATGTGTTGAATTCCTATCCTTCACCATTTGCCACTGTTATTTTTAAGTCTCTCTTTCTCTTTCCATAGCTCTTTCTTCTCGTGTTCTTTAGTCTTTTCTTCTCTCTTTTGTCTCTTTAATTGAGTTTTCAAGATTTTGTTCTTACCTCATTTTCTTTTCTACAATTTGTTAGGATTTTATTGCTTCTACTTGCTCTTTTTTTTGTTTCTTTTATTTCTTCAAGTTATATTTTCGTTTCTTCATTTTTCTCAAGCGTTATAACATAATCATTTTCTATAGTGATTTGAGATTGTTTACCTAACTTAAGTGCAATTATTCAAGGGATTGGGCCTCTTGCAAACTCTTTTAATTGTAAATTTTAGAAAGTTCTTCAATGAACTTTAATTGCATCTCATTTGTTGCTTTATTATTTGATTAACTTCCAAATTTATAATTTCCCAATATTTGGTATATGCATATTAATGAACCACTTTAGCACTTGGAAGTGTCTAGAAGGAGAAGGCGTGGATAAAAAACAATTCTTTATTTTTGAAATCAATATTATTCCTAGGTTGGTGGCTCTTTCTTTAATCTAATTGGTGAATTTACCTATGTTAGCAAGCTCATGCCATCATCTAAATCATTTGGTTCTTGTGTTTGGCTTACATGTGTAGCAAAATTTGGTGCCTCTTTTGTTAGTTTAATTGTTTATTATCAATAATGCCTCCTAATTTTTTTTTTACCATTTGTGCCAAACATAGTTGCACTTTAACCTTTTTATAACCTACCAACCTTAATATGCTTGCAATACCTATCACATCATCATCGTCTTCAAAAAACAATACATAACTTGGCTTCATGTCATTTGAAAATGTATATCCATTAAGTTGTCAAGTTTCAATCATTTGAAAACCTAGAGTAATATTATCAGATGTAAGGACAAGTATGAAAGCTTTTCTACCGAGTTTAATTCGTTTTGTCCTCCTTATTTCAACATGGGGATGCTTCACCATCCATTTTGATCGTACATTTTTTAAAGTATGTATTGAATGGTGCAAACAAGCATACATCTAAAGGTTGAAGCTCGTGACTACCATAAACAAACAAAATTAGAAGGTTAATGCCCACATATCTCACCTCTTAGATTGTGTTGAAATTCACATGGCTTCCATATTCACAAACCGTATTTGAGAATATTTATCAAAAACATTAATTCTTCAATCACAAAACTAAATACTTCTCTCATTTACATTTAATTTTTATTCTTTAAAATTCATTATTCTATAATTACATTGAGACATAAATAAATTGACATATCTTTAAAAAAAATTATAACTATAAAATAAAACATAAATAAATAAAAATAGTTCTTCAGATAAAAATAAAACAAACAATACAAATAAAATAATTCTTAAATAATACATTAACTATCAAATATTATTATTAAATTGACTTAAATTCAAAATTCACAATGTTTTTAGCCGCCACCCCAGGGCCTGTCGATCACTAAACTATTCACCACAGTCAAAAGGGCTCTATAATATATCTTTTCATCTTGAATCAAAGAATGCTGCCCGCTAAGGTAATGAACCTCTATAAAAACATGATTTATTAAACACAAGAAATTTGGGTTTTAGATAAGCTTCACGCAGTAAAATTCTCTCAGAATTATGCAGGAAAACAATAAGATGGATACCAGATCAGCTCAAACAGAAGGTACAACGGTCCTGTGAATTGGACATAAGAGATATTTTACTTTATGCTTTTTCCAAGCTTTTTTTATTTGTTCTGGTTCGGTTGTATGAGAATTCCCATTGTTGTCTATTTATAGGATTATATAATGCATTCAGCCCTATTGGGTATTCTTGGCCATGAGAGATTAGTATCTGAAGAGTTATAACCTGGCTCTATGGGATTGTATTCTGTATTCTGTTATGGTTTCTTTAAATTTTCTTCTGAAAACCCAGGTGCTGCTTTAAGAGCTCCTAACCAGAGTGTGTCACAAGCATCTAATAGGAGGGCTATGAAAGATATTGGTAACCTCGTGGAAGATACCAACGGCAAGTGCAATGTCAGTAGGGAAAAAGTTTGTGGGTATGTCTCTTTTCCATTCTTCTCAGAATTGCCTTAAATGTTACCTTCAGTAATCAATATATTACAAGGCCCAATTGATCACAAAAATTGCAAGAATGCATAGGTTGGAATGGACCCTGTTCTGCAATCAAGATATAATGGTGTTTATTTTTTACAGGAAACCACCTCGCCCTGGTACCACTAGCTGGATAACAAGGTTGGTTTTATCTATGCCTCACAAGTGCCCCATCTGTGGATTTTAAGGCCTCTCCTTCCGAAAAATATGTAGTTTTTTGGCACCCATGTTGTGATTGATTCTTTTTTTGTGCATTGATCAGAGTTTATGGAACTCCATTCCATGCCAATGCACAGGATGCTCCTAACAAGGGAAAATTCGTAAATAAGGTTATCTGCATTTCCTCCCTAATTGAACATTTTGTATGGTTATGCTTTGATCTCAAATTTTTAAAACTCCTTATTTATTTGTCAGCAACCTCAAGCAGAAGCTGCGAATAATCAATGGAAGACCAGCAAGAGACAGAATCTTCCTTTTGCATTGGTAGATGCCAAGTGTGGCACAGAAGATAATTCAACGATTGACGAACCAACACACACGGTAAACAGAATTCAGAAGCACAATCTCCAAGCCGTGACAAGAAAAGCGAAAGCTAAAATGGCAACGGAAACCCTCACATCTCAAAGTGTAGTGAGTGTAGAAATTTTATTCCTTAATATTTGTTTTTCTTTTCTTTTGGATTTCCAATAGAAAGGCGCGAATGATTTTTTTCTGTTTGAGACACAATTCTTTTAACTTCTGTTGATACAGAAGCATGTATACATAATTTGATAAATAATTAAACCAGAAGGTTCTCATCATTAAAAAATTTCAGGCATTTTGTGGCGGATTTGATGCTGAAATGACTGAGGCAGCGAACCTCTTGCCTAATATTGATGGACAAGAATTTCAAAAACAATTGGCGGTGGTTGAATATGTAGAGGATATCTACAGGTTTTATCATGAAACTGAGGTACTTTTGTGTGCCTTTTTCACCTTTCTTTTAGTTTAAACCAAGATGGGATGCTTGAAAGCTTATTTGTAGGTATTTTTAATCTATCGGTTTGCAGAGTATGAGCTGTGTACCAGATTATATGCCCTCTCAATTAGATCTTGCTGGCAAGATGAGAGCAATGCTGATTGACTGGCTGGTTGAGGTAGTTTGTTCTCTCCTGTCTAGCATCTTCATAAGTTCATTTGTATTATATGGTGAATATTCTTATAATTCATACAACACTCTATAGGTACATTGGAAATCTCAGTTGATGCCAGAGACATTGTATCTTACCACAAACCTGATTGATAGATATCTTTCCATCGAACCTATTTCAAGGAAAGATTTACAGCTTGTGGGCGCTACTGCAATGTTCCTAGCTTGCAAGTATGAGGAAGTTTGTCCACCAGGGGTAGGTTTTTGATTAATTGTTAAATTAAATATTTTGTCAATGAAACAACGGGCATTCCTTGCTGCAGTAGTGGTGTTTCTTACAAGATTTAATTGATTATAGGTTGACGATTTTGTGTACTACTCAGCTGGGGCATATACAAGACAACAGATACTAGCTATGGAAAAGACTATGCTAAGCAAACTCAACTTCATTCTCACAATTCCAACTCAATATGTATTCCTTATTCGGTTTCTTAAGGCAGCTGACTCTGACAAAAAGGCAAAACCTTATTGTCTCTAAACCCTTTTTCTTCATATTTGCTCTATTGTTAACATTGCTAGAAAGCAACAGTTTTCTTGCCATGGTCTGATGAGCCCTCTTTCTCCTCTGTTTGGCACTTCTTAAATAGATGATTGATCAATTTCTTGTAGGGACATCCACTTTGGATTATCCTCTTCAGTTTTGTTTTGTCCACATTTTACTTTTGCATTAAGATTTACTTTTACATTGTCAACCTATCTTGATTGTTTTCTGAGTCTCTTTCAATCTGGACATTAACATAATTTAGTTTTGTTTCTAATAATATGTGTTCTTCAATGGTCAGATGGAAAATCTTGTGTTCTTCCTAAGTGAACTGAGCTTGCTCCAATATGTTATGATCAACTTTACCCCATCGTTGTTTGCTGCTGCAGCAGTCTACACTGCTCGGTGTGCTTTGAAGAAGGCACCAATCTGGAATGATCTACTTACACGGTATACAGGCTATTCTGAAGCAGACCTTCTGTGAGTTTTCTGTTCCTTACCTTGTTTTTAACCATCCTTCACAAAATTCATATAAATAAACTATTAGACCTTATTCTTCTAGTCTCCATTGCTAAATTAGAAGATAAACGACTCCAAAAAATAGACATGATGCTTTGTCTAGGTGTATCAAAGTTTCCCTTAATATGATATGGGAGATTTCGAAAAAAGCTCTCTCAAAGTATATTGTTTCTACATGGATGTGTATTTTATTTTCTGCAGGGAATGCGCAAAATTGATGGTTCAATTTCACCATAATTCAGCAGAAAACTCTCTCAAAGCGGTTCACGAGAAGTACTCATCACTCCAGTTTGGCTGTGTAGCCTTTATAAGTCCTGCAAAGCTACCTGCATAGATTTGATTTAAAGTTGCAGAAAAGGAAACTGGTGAGAAGCAGCATTGAAGTTACTCAACTCATTGCAACTTCAGAAAATGATGATTATTATGATGAGCATTAAAGATGATCTCCACCATTAACAGCACTTATATAAATTTTCTTCCCATTGTAAATAGTATCAGAATTGAGAAGTAGAACACTATAAGATATAACAGGTTTTCAAAACCTAAATCTCCCTCTTCTTCACAATATATCTTCCTTGGATTTTTGGTTGGCTCTTTGGCATAGATGTCCTCACCTCTCTAGTAACCAGACTTTTGGTGATTGTAATAATTTAATATGTGAAGCTTTTTCTGCCATTTCTTCTTGAAAGTAAGAAGGATGTCTGAAGGGAATTATGTTTTTTTCTAAAGGCTAAATGTAAGGGCTTTTTACTTCCCTCTTAAATATTACATTGGAGAATTCATACATGTTTAGTCCAGAGAATAATGTATCCTTGTACAGTCCAAAGAAGATATACAAATTGACTAGTTTGTGCATTTACTTTGAAAATCTCATTCAGTTTATTAATTTAGGATTTGTGTTATGCTTCAAGTTTTTCTCTATCAAATAAATCATATTTTAACAACTTTCTCCATGCTTGTTTCTCTTTTGAAAATGATTTGTCAAAGGATGTACTTTGTATGAGCTTGGTAAGGCATTCCACACTATGAATTATACATTGATATTTACTAGTAATTTTTATTCTTCTTGTAGTAGGCTTTTTATACGATTTGTTCACTCTTGAGTACAAATGAGGAAGTTCACTCGAGTAGAAATGAGGACACGTACTCAAATAAATTTAGTTACTCAACATTTATGTTACATTTGTTGCTTTTTTTTAATTTTCCTTTTACATCTGGATAGGCATTGCATCAGACCAACATGGTTTTATGTATTCCTTTAATGAGTACTGTAAACTTTCTCTTTTAAGTCTAATTAGTGGCTTCCCCTTAAAATTTAAATTGATTCATTTAAATTTTGCTCAATTATAAATGATTTGGGCTTAATAAACATAAACTTTCTTTGATAGGTTGATTGCAATTGTTATGACTATATTAGACAACTAAGATCCACTTGGCATTCATTGTATATATTGGTATAAGGAGATACATACACTGTATTTCTCCTTGATGTGAATGCTTTCCAAAATCTATTTGTCTAGTCAATTTTTGTGGTTCAAAATGGTGCCTATCTCTAATTTACCCTCTTTTGAAGGATTAAAATACCATAGTTCTTATAGATTTTCATTAAAAAAAATTAGTTAGAGTACCCCTAATCTTCTTGATTGAGATTTGGAAAGACTTTTGAGTTCAAGTATCAATTCTCATGAGTTTTCTTGCAACCAACTTACCGAGTTGTCCTTTTATTCTTCTAATGTACTAGAACCCTGCAATTGTCTTTCTTTTTTGGTCAATTTTATTAACCACTGAAAGTTTGGTTATGTTCTCTAGAAAATGAGTGAAAAACATAATTCATGAGCATTACATTTCTTTTTGTATGTTGCTATTTTGATGTTTATATTACTCTTTTAAATAATTAATTATGTGATGTGTAGTTTTGAGTCAAATTGGATTGACCTATATTACATACTCTATGAAATATGCAATGATTATTAAATGAACTTATTCATGCTTATAAGAAATGAGTTTCTTGTAGACTACAATGAGTGTTAATTGGACTTCTCATGCTTGTGAGAGATGAATTCTTATGATCTATTATTCATGAAATATGGATTGTTGTAAAATGAATTAAAACTACACAATTGGATCCCAAAAAAAATTTATCACATAATTTTGATGCATTGTTGTAACACCACTTGTATAAAATCAATAACAATTTTTTTAATGTTGAAAATCCTCAGCACATTTTCATGAATGTATGTCATTTAATATATGACTAAAGCTTTCCACTTGTCTGATAAAAGTTTTCTTGAAGCATTATATGTTAGGAATATGATCGCAAAGTAATATACAACTAACAACTAACACTTGCACCGAAAGGAGGTGCAATGGCTACGTTGATTGTATTTTTATATTAATTCGAGTTAAAATAAAACACATGTTTAAAATTTTACATAAATTATGTTTTAGACTTTTTTAGTTGGAAAAGAATTCATTTCAAAAACAAGGGATTAAAAAGCATGAACAGTAGACTCCTATTAGAAATGATCAATTGGTATTTTATTTAGAGTTCTTATTGAAAAGTAATGGTGGGAGCATTTGTTGCATTATTTTTAATTGTTGCTTTGTCATTCAACAAAAATGCACTCTTCAAAGTGGTTCATTTTCATTTCAAATGGAATTTATATGTCGTATTTATTTCCAGGTAGAAATTGTTGGAGTACACAAAAGTTTGATCAAAACTCATGCTCTCATCTAACCGCATTGATTTGTCCTTTACAAGAAGAGAATAAGTCTCTAGCCTATCTTTATTACAAAAAATGATGCTTATGATGTTTGATATTTAGTAGATTGGAACAAAAGTAATTTATCTCCTCGTGAGGGTTTCAATGGTTTCAATGAGTGTATTAGAGAAATAAAACACAAAAAAAAATGATCCAACTGCTGATAGATTGCCAAAAAATCAATCACTGAAACTGTGGCAAGTGAATTCAAGATTCTACATAAATTATGTCTTGTTGTCTATGACGTCGATGAAGAAAAATGGTCTGAGTTTCATATTTGCACATCAAATCAAGGCTATTTCACTCAAGATATGGTCGTTTATTTTGTTTCCTTTGTGGGAAGGGTAAATATTTTATATGGTTGTTAGGATTAATAGATTCTTAGAGTCCATATATTAGTTTCTAGATTCTTTTATATACCATGGAACATGAAGGAGTGAGGTTTTAGGTATGAAGGAGTGAGGTTTTATATATATTTTCTTTGCATGTTTTTCAATTATATTTATTCAAAATTATAGATCAAACTTTCTTCTTTTTCTAAGTTTTTTAGTTAAATTTTACAATTATAAACTATTCATGCATTTTATATCTAAATATTTTCTTTTGTGTCATTCGATTTATATTATGCTCCTACTAAGGCGTTGGCATATATAAAATATTCTATGTGGCTTCAATTGAATGAACATTATATTTGTCAACTTAGATTGGTAAATTCAAATTTGATAGGATTCGCCCTTTGATGTTTGGATTACTTTTCTTGTGGATAAATTTCACCATGTCATTTGTGAAATCAAAAACATTAAATATATTTGAAAAGTACACTAAGGGGTCTATGAAGAATATTCTTAACATGTGCAACAATAGAAAAGATAAAAAATATATATTTAAGTTTAATCACTATTCCTCTAGAATCAATTATAATCATAAGCTATATTTTGAATTATTTTATTGATTTATTTCAATAGAGGAAGCAATTAAATTCTTTGAACAATAGTGAATACTGTTATGTGGAAAGATATAGGGATGCACTCATTCTCCTAGTCTCATACTGTGTTCAAACTAAAATTATATTTTGTTCATGAATATTTCACCTATATCAAATGAAGGGAATTAATTTCCAAGAGTGGTGACCATTAACCTAGTTTTAGAATGGAGGAAGTCAAGTAGTAATGCAAATTGTAGCTGGTAGTTTTTTAAGAAATCTAATAGTTGATGATGTGAAAAATCGTCTCACTTATTGGCATTTGTGAAACCCAGCAATGAATTCACTATTGTTTAAACTCAGAAATTCGAATAACAGAAATCAAATAACTGAAACAAAGAACTAAAGCATGCACAACACCATTCACTAAAAATATTGAACGCATCAAAAAATTAGAGAAATCCAATCACACTTTGACACAATGATTTACCTTGGAAAACCCCTAACTCTAGGGAAAAACCAACATTCAACGAGAGAGATTTTATTACTACAGAAAAGAAGAAATTTACAACAACTGCCAGAACTTGGCATCCACAGCAATACTGCAAACTTGGATAATATTCAACTCCTCCTTCTGTTCACTGCAACCTCTCTTTGATCCTGTGTCATTTCCTTGCAAAAACCTTCAACCTGTATGTGTTTACAATGCACACATCAATTCCTTTTTATAATCTCTTATTCACCAACGGTGAAATAAAGCAGAGATTATCTTAGAAACAAAACAGAGTTGTTGCTAAAAGGAATATCTCCAAATTGGCAAGTGCATTGTAGAAAAGAAGGAAAAAATCATAAATTAAGAGATAAACTTCTCCACCAATGCTCCAGCCTGGGTGACACGGCTCCAGGCTGGAAAAGCTTCTAAGCTACTATTTTCAGCAGAGATGATGCACTGCTAAATTTCCAATTCAATAAGCCATGTTTCTTTCTCTACAATTGCACAACTGTTTCTTGCCTGCTTGCATCAATACACACAACAATTCCACTATGGTATTGTAATAAAATTGCCCTAAGCAAAGCATAGGGAGTTTGTTTTCCTGAATTAATTTGTCTTCTTGAATAAGCTGGGAGACTCTCGAACTTCTTTTCCTGGTCATGGAAGAGGGTGGGTAGAATAGTTGTTTGCAAGAAATGTTTACCATCACCAAAAAAAGTTGTGGCCAAAAATTGGGTATGGATCCTTCAAAGAATGATGATATCATTGTTTTGAGTGATATAAATAACACCCATACAAGTCAGGTTAGACTTTGTTTCGATTAATTATTTATAGATTACAAATAAATTGTAGAGTATGCAAGCAAGAAAGCAATATGGAAATGAGAGAAAGTAAGTAGGCAAGATTTGATCCAATTTGCTTTCTTCCAATTTAAATTTGATTTCATTATAGGATCAGAGGGAGAGATAAAGATAACATGCAAGAAAGAAATAACATAAATAACATGCACTATTTAGGTACACAAACAATCATGTAACTGAAACAAATATCAACTCTAGTATTGCAAAATAATATTCATTGATGACAATACCAATATAGAATCTATAGAGTTATCCTTATATTTTATATTTGAGCTGGATAATTTTAAACATTTCATAGATACATATTTATAAGAAACGACACAACGATAGTGCTATTAAGATAAGGATAAGATTGTAGCGACTAGATTATATTAGATTACAAATAGTAGAGATAAGGATGAGACAAAATCGTATCATAGTTCCTATAATGAAGTCTATTGCTCATTCAATGTGGGAGAAATTGTGAGTCAAAATCTATTTTCTGGCATGAGAAGAAGACTATTTCAACTGCTCAGAGTTTATTTTGAGGTGTGAGGCACATAGAATTCTGCTAGGTTGTACCCACACTATATAGCCTATCATCTAATAAAATGAATGTAGAAATAAAATATAAAAATAACACAAAAACAAAGACAAATATACGTGGTTCATCCAATATGAGCTACATCAATGGAGAAACAACCAGTCCTTTCTTTATTTCATCCAACAAAATGAAGGGATACAACTTACAACACATCCATTGTAACATTCTCCTCTCACAATGGGTAAGTGGACAAAGTTGTGACACAAAAAAGGAGTATTAAGATCCTACCTTTTTTCTTCTAAAATTAGCAAAGTCTAATGTTCAACGAGAAAATGAAGATAGTTACATTCAAAATTTGAAGATGCAACAAGAAC
>VDFB02188154.1:0-37971 GCA_007258455.2 Sequoia sempervirens | reverse complement strand
AGACTATTCATTCTATGGCCTCTTCAAGGGATAAGGCTATGTTCATAAAACTAGACATGTCAAAGGCCTATGACAGGGTCAAATAGGATTTTTTGATCAAAATTCCTGGAGCCTTTGGGTTCAGCAATGAGTGGATCGATTGGGTCATGTGTTGTGTGAAGTCGCCTTCCTTTTCAGTTCTCATAAATGGGAAATCCTCCGAGTTGTTTGGTGCCTCAAGAGGTCTTCGACAGGGAGATCCCTTATCCCCTTATTTGTTCATTTTGATGGCGGAAGGGTTGGGGAGGCTCTTTAAGTCCCAAGTTACAATTTGGCTTATACATGGATGGATTTGGAACAACTCCCTTTCTCCTCAAACCCATCTTCAGTTTGTGGATGACTCGGCCTTGATGGGGGTTGCTAAGGTGGCGGAAGTGGTTGCTTTTCATCAGACTTTGGATTGCTACCTAGCTGCCTCAAGACAATGCATTAATGAAAGTAAGTCTTGCATTTATTTCTTTAATACCCCCAGGCTTATTCAACAACGTATTGCCAGGATATTAAGGTTTCAGGTGGGAAAACTTCCCTTTACTTATTTGGGTATCCCTCTAGATGTGTGCCCTCCTCCCAGGTATTTTTGGCAGGAGGTGATTGATAAATTTTAAGGACTGGTTTGTCATTGGACCTATAGATGGTTATCAACGGTAGGCAAAGTCACTCTTTTAAAGTTTGTTGTGCAAGCTCTACCTATATACAAATGTTTTGTGATGACTGCCCCTTCAAGCTTCATTAAGGACTTTGAGGGGCTTTGTAGGTAGTTTCTGTGGTCGGGTAATCTTCTCTCAAGAAAGTGGAGCCTAATTAAGTGGGAAGTTGTTTGTCAGCCGAAACAAGAAGGTGGCTTGGGGTTGCATAGAGCTGATTGGAATGGTCAAGCATTGGCAACTAAGTTGTACTGGAGGTGGTGTTCTCATCAACATCAGACCTGGGCTAAGATTTTTACCTTCAAGTATCTTGGGGAGGTGGATGGCACTGAGGTTCCTCGCTTTAGTCTTGTGGGAAGAGGGTCTATGATCTGGGAAACTCTATAGAGGGGAGCTCCACTGGTTAAACAAAGCATGTTTTGGATTTGCAATAGAGCTTCTGATGCACTCTTTTGGCTTGACTCTTGGGATAGATTCTTGCCTATCCTCTCCTCTCATCCTCATTTGGAGAATCTAAGCAGAATTTTTGTTCAAGCTGGCTGGAGCAGAGTGATGGATTTCAAAGCCCCTCAGGTCTTGGGCCAGACTATCATTTATCAGTGGAAGGATATGCAAGAATGGCCTTTGGGCGGATCTTTAGAAGATAGGAGAGAGTTGTCCTCCATTCTAGATGATAGAGTGTGTTGTTCGCTTCTAGAGAGGGATGTGTTGGCTTGGGGCTCAGATCCTAAAGGGAAGTACTCTGTTGCTTTTGGGTATCATGCTTTGGACAGTCAGGCTTTAGGCAGTGCTGAGGTCCCTTGGTGGAAAAACATTTGGAATAAATGATCCTGGCCAAAATGCAATTTTTTCTCTTGGCTAGTGGTGTATGGTAGGTGCTTGACTTGGGACAACCTCTGCAAGTCAGGTTTCCGAGGTCCGTCTTTATGCTTTATGTGCCTCAAATATGTTGAGACCGCCTCTCATCTTTTCTTTCAGTGCCCCTTTGCTAGGACTATTTGGCATTTTCTGGTGGGGGGCTTGGAATATGTCATGTCGGCATCCTTCATCTCTTGGTGAGTTCTGGAAAAATACTGGGATTTCTATGACTAAGACTTCATTCTTGCACACTGCCTGGCCTATTGGTCCTAGTCTAATTATTTGGAAAATTTGGTTGGAGCGCAATCGAAGGATCTTTCTGGATAGGAAGTTACAGGTGGGCCAAGTTTGGGCTCGCATTCTCAGGGCTCTACAAGAGACGTTATAGGCTAAATGTGATTTGTCTGTTCCGGTTGATCCTGGGGATATTGGAGTTATTCAGAAGTTGGGGATTTCTATTGGTAGTACTAGAAGGCCCAAGGTTGGGCAGGGCAGGTGTTCTAGAGGGAAGGTCTTTAGAGGAGGGCATTGGATGCTTTCTCCTTCTGGGGTCTTGAAAATCAACACTGATGGGTCTTCAAGAGGTAATCCTGGGCATGCTGGTATTGGTGGGGTGGGCAGAGATAGTTCTGGGGTGGTTGTGTTTTTTTTCTCAGAGTATATGAGAAAAAACTCCAATAACCTCATGGAGGCATTAGCGATTCTTTCAGCCTTGCAGAGGGCATGTGCTCTTAGTTGGAAAAATATTATATGTGAATTAGATTCTCAGGTGGTGGTGGACCTAATAAATAAGACATTTTGATACTGTTAGTTGGCATTTGGCGGTGGTAGCAAAACAAGTTGCCAACCTTGGAGATTTATTGGATTCTGTCACCTTTTCCCATATCCCTCGTGAATGGAACACGGTGGTCGATCAGCTGGAAAAATTGGCTTCTGAGAAGAATGGGACATGGTTGGTTGATAATTGGGATAGTTTACCCAGGGACCTTGCCCAAGATTTGGAGGGTTGGGTTACTAAGGATGTGAAATGTTGTATTAATGATTCTTGATTTCTTTCTTGATGTCTTGGTGCCCCTTCGGGGTTTTCATTTTCCTTTTGCTTTGTACCTCTCTTGTTGATTAATAAAAGTTTTTACCCCTCTTTTTATTACATAAGCTTCATCATATCATAAAATAAATATTCATAAATAATTGACTCCATTCAGTAATATATCATGACAATAAGTGATACTCATCAAGAGTATAATCTCATTAATAAATGACCTCAATCGAAGAGTGATCATATCAGTAGATGATTTTATTAGAGAGTGTAATCTCCTTAGTAGAAAGGGTTATTCTTGATGAGTAGAATCTTGTCAACAATATGACTTCATATCAAGAGTATAAAGCAACCAATTAAGAATGAGTCAAACTCAATAGGCAATCCCACCTATGACTTCAATCAAATAGTAATTTCCAAACTCATGTGATCGACTTAATCACATAGGCAAGTCTCAACCGTGGTATATCCTAAACCTAGGATAAAGTCAACAATCATCAATCAATTCGATCATGTAGGTTAATCTAAACCTATGTGTTCCAAAAAAGGGTCAAATAAACAACCCAACCAAGTAGGTTATTCTCAACCTAATGGTTTCAATGGGTGATTAAGTAAATATTCCAACCCAACAGGTAATTATTAACCTAGGGTTTCAATCATTAATGAATATACTTCTCAACCCAAATAGGTTACTCTCAACCTAGGGTTTCATACAATAGTAAAGTAATGATCAAGTGATCATTCAAGTATATATTAGCAATATGACATCTCATCTTATCATATCTTTTATACTATCACTGTGATGTATTGCTAAACCTTATCATTCCTAAGGTTTCCTAGCATTATAAGCTAACAGTGTCAAGTCACTTCATGACATTAATCCATTTCACATTATACATGTAGTGTAAACTATATATGTATAGAAATATCATATGAATTCCCATATAGGGTATATAAGAGTATTAAATCACTCCCTTAAGTTATTCACGCTTTTCATCAAATCTAGTATATAATACTATTGATGGCATCCACTCCTTAATATGGAGTATGTAAAAACAATCATAAGGAAATCATATCAATAAGACTCTTTTCCTTTCCAATATGCAAATAGATTATTACTCTATTTCAAGCAATCAAATGCAATTCCAAATAAAACATACACGACATTCAATCTTTCAGAAAAATAGATAAACATAAAGAGAATAGAATCTCATTCTTGTTAATCACTTAAATCGAATTGACTCACTGATTCTTAAGCTTGGATCCCTCTTAAAATCACCTTAGCAGCAAATCCTCCTCAATTCCTCTCATTAATGTTTCCTCTTAAAATTCTTCTTAGTAAAATAAGAACCTCATAAATAAAATGCAACAGGATGGAGCAGTGTAATAATGCATAGTAAAAGTGTATCCAAATAAGGTAAGAGTGCCTCTTATTTATATCCAAAAACCAACATCTATAGGCTAGAAACAAGGCCAATGAATTGACACTTCTCAGCTCAATTCAATTGACTTAGCTTGATAATCAAAAGGTGGAAAATAACTATCTCAATACTCATCCAAACATAATAACGAGTCAACTCTTTTCTTGACAACAACACATTGAATGATTCATACTTGCACATTCTCTAATCTAGAAATTGACTTATAGGTTTAATAGAATTCTATTCAATTACTGAGTTCATAATATGACACCAACAATTCACCACATTCCCTATTTTCTAGCTTGTTGTTAAATAGAAGAATAAGTCTAAACTCATTTGGATGTGTTTCACTTTGTTGACCTGGTCTATGCCAAAGCATTCAACACATTTCTTATGAGTTGAAATCCCTTATAATAACACTGCTCAATCTTTACTTAGCATGTTACATTGAATAGTGCACAACACTTTACATTATACTTTATAAACTATGTACAACAAATACAAACTTATGCATTTCCATCACTTTTATCAATGGTGATATATGCAGTTTAGTCACTTAGCATTAGTTTCACTAAGTGCTTGTTGCGATGTCATTTCTTTGACCAACATGTTGAATGATTACTCATATCCTAGTATTATGCACGACTAGTGATATGTTCACTGTAGTTTAAACAACATGCTTTTTATCATCTTAGTTTTAAATGTAAAGTTAACATGTGTGGTTAATATGATTCCAACGTACTATTACAAGTTACGCCACCACTAATGCAAACTATTACATAAATATCAATCTCCTTTGATTTATACAAATCAATTTCTATTAATTGATTCACATAATGGAAATTGATTATTAATATAAAAAAATGATATATATATATATATATATATAATATATATACTATATATATAACTCCTCAAATATATATATATATGTATATATATAGATATTCATCAAAATAATCATATTCAATCACATATCAATATACGTGTATACACGTCTATTATTGTATATGTTTCTACATATGTAAACATCATCAATGCATACATATATTCATATACTTTAGTAAATACATAATATACATATACTTTAGTAAATACATAATATACATATATCATGTTTACTATATTTAACACAAATACATCCATATCCTCATCGATAGGCATCTATATTAAGTGTATATATATATATACACACACACACATGTATAGTTGATTCCTCGTATAAGTATGCTCGTAAGTATTTCTACTTACATACATATATGCATATGATTATGCTCTCATGCACAGTTCAATATGTACATATATACATTTAACATACATACAAATTGATGTAAAGATAAATATTCACAAAGCTCAAAGACTCAAAGATTCAATCATGATAACTTGATCACACAATCAAAGAAATCAAAGAAATTGCTAAATCATTTCAACCTATCCTCAAAGGTTACTTGGTTCCAGCTGACCTAACTCAACTTAGACTAGAACTAGGGTGTGAGTGTGTGTGAGCTCAGTTAGGTTTCATTAAAAGTTACCTGACCAATCACTTCTCTTGAGTGATACTTCCCCTCCCTTCTAAAGGATTGAATCTGTCCAGGGCAACCAACTTAGTACAACACCAAGGTAGTTAGATGTTCATAGTAAATCCATTTGCATCATAACACATTTGTACCAAAAAAGAATTAGAATGTTCATATTGCAATACATAACATTCTAATAATTAAAAACATATTCATTCTTTTGAAATCAATAACATCTTATTGCATATTCACATATTTCATTTACCAAGAAAACATATTGAAGTCACAATTTACATTTATCAAAATTTTCACTCATAATGGTAAAAGTAACTTGGTAACTATGAAATAGGATGTAACAACTACCCACCAACATAGAGCCAATTTTCTAAGTGCTCAGTTCCATTTGATGCCCAAGACTCAATGAAGTAAATGTGGACTTCCTTTAGATGGCAGAGTTTGGACTTCAATGTGGACCTAGAACATTTTTGAGTTCTAGGTTCTATTTTAGACTAGAAGCCAAATCCTAGCCAAAATACAACATAGAAATAAATCTCTATGATAGGAAAATAACAAGACTATTTATTTTATGAGAAAAATCATAACATTCTCATTCTTTGAGATATTTGTAAATGGTCTTGGGGATATGTTCATGAGGTAGTGGATTATGACCTAGCCACATGACAACCTCCCAAAGTACATAGATACTGAGAAAATGGAATATTAGCAATCTCCATCCTTTTAACTAAGGAAAGACAAAAAAATAAATCAAAATGAAACTAGTATAATCAAGATAATGCTTAGCATAACCACAAGATGATCAATCTCCTAACACATAAATTGAAATCTTAGAGATCTCCAAATCCTCAATGGTATTACAACATCAACTAGCCATGTGGTAGCTTTAGGTATACCCCACTATACTAAGAGAAAAATGAAAAGGTCTTCATAAACACTCACACCAAACAAGGAGTATGCCAACGCTCACACAAACATGTGCATGCATAGAACAATACTACAACATACAAATACATAATGAATATTTCACATGGTAATCTCAACAAAATCACACCACATATTAAATATAAGATTCAATAGAAGGAGAAGGATGAGAATCTTAGGCATATGAAAAGGAGTTTCAACACACTCACTCAATGGTGTCATGGGAAATTTGGGAGTAGAGTTTTCTCAATTAAGATCTACTTAGGAAGTTCACCAACTCTCAAATTTGTAGTATGTCCTTCATCGCTAGATTGAACCTTTGAGAGAGTTCTAGTACTAGCACAAAAGTATTTTATTTAATCATTAATTAATCTCAATGTTCATTGTGTTTTCACTTGGTTCAACTCTCCACATGCTTGTTCATGCAATTCCTTTGTACTATTGTAAACGATGAGAGTCACTCCTTTCCTACCCTAGACCTCAATCCTAAGGGCTCAACACTCCAAGCCTATTATTTGGATGTGGCATGAAAATCCATACACAATTTTCACACATGATTCTCAAAGATACACAATTTCATTTTACATTGAAGGCCATTCCATTCAATAATTAAAACATTCAAATTATATTGTAAATTACAAAGTTTCTATATTTGATCAAAATACCAAAAACAAGAATATTTCTTCTTCCTCCATTGATGTAGTGCATGCCCTTGAAATTTATTATTATGATTTGGAAGGAATATGCAAAATCTAAAAATACCCATGTCTTCCTCAAATTCATTTAAAACCACTAATTTTACAAAAATTGAGAAGAGAGGATCCTAATAAAATTTTGCATGGTAAAAGCTCTAAAATGGACTTTTTATAAATTCTCAAGATACAAATTTAACAATTAAATTTTTGAAACAAAACTCCTTCGTAATTCTTTTCTATCTCTAAGCCATATGCTTCACCTAGTGTGGAGATGGTGATAAGGAAATCCATTTTTAAAATGAAAGAATAAAATTTAAATGCAAATGAATAATAGCAACAATGAAGGTAATTTTAATCCTATAGTGTCAAATTGGTGAACTACCTGCTTCTTACTTGGGACTCCCCTTATGTTCTAAGGCCCCTGATTCTTTGTGGAGGGGGTTGATTGAAAAATTTAATTCCAAGTTGGTTGGATGGAAGTTGGCCTTATTGAACCAAGTGGGTAAAGTTCAGCTGATTAAATCTACCTTTCAAAATATTTTGGTATATGCTCTTAGTCTATTTCATATGCTGAGGAAATTTGTGGATATCTTGGAAGGCATTTAGAAACTTCTTATGGACGGGGGTTGAAGATAAAAAAAGAACTCATTTGGTTGCTTGGGATGATGTTTGTCGTCCGAAAAAGGTTGGGGGGCTAGGTATTCGCAAAATTAGACTGTTTAACATTTCCCTCTTAGGGAAACAACTGTGGGATCTTTTGTTAGCCAAAAGTGAGTGGGCGAAAATTGCTTGGAGTAAATACTTACATGGTGTTGATGGGATCAGAGATGTGATTTCTCATGAGTTTAATCCTCTGAATGGTTTTGTGTTGTGGAATTCTATGTTGAAGGCTCGTAGGCTTGTTGCTAAGGGTCTCTCCTGGCAATTGGGGAATGGGAGGAGTATTTTATTCTGGGATGATAATTTGATTGGTAATGGAACTCTAAAGGATCAACCTTGGGCTCATCCCTTTATGGACCTTGGTTTGTGTCTGGTTGGCAGATTTTTTGCTGATTATATTGATGGAGGTTGTTGGAGGAAATTGTATGAGTTGGACCCTGGTCTTGAAATTATTTATAAGGCTATATCAAGAATTCACATTCCAATTAGTCCTTCTCCTGATAGGTTTGTTTGGAAGTCGTCTTTTGAGGGTAAATTTTTTGTTGCTTCATCTTTTTCTTTTAATGATTCCTTTATGGGTCCGCCTCCTTTTTGGGCTTCTATTTGGTCCTCTAGACTGATTCCTAAGATCAACATTTTCTTCTGGCTATTTTGTTAGAATAAAATTCTTACTATTGATAATCTGATAAAAAGAGGTTTTGTTATGCCCAATAGATGCTTTCTTTGTGAAGAGGAAGCGGAAAATACTTGTCATTTGTTGTTTGGGTGCAAATATGTTGGTGTGATCTAGAATCATGTTCTTTCTCTTTGGAATCTTAGATGGGTGTTTCCTGGCTCTTTTAAACACTTATGGTTCCAATGGGTGTGCCCTTCATCCAATCCAACCTTGCAGATTTTGTGGTCCCTCTCTCTACCTCATTTGACTTGGGGGGTGTGGTTGGAGCGTAACAATAGAATTTTCAAAAACTCTGCTCTTCCTACTTTATCTGTGGCCCATAAGATTTGTACTCGCATAAAGGAAAATTTTCTTTCTAGGATCTCCTTCCATGATGGTCAAAAGATTATTCTCTGCTCCTATGATATTTCAATTTCTCAAAAGTGGAAGTTTCCCTGTGATATATCTCTCCCGGTCTCTAAAGGGAAATCTTTAAGAGATGGTGTTGCTTGGAAGGTGCCACTGGATGGTTGGGTTAAGATCAAATTTGATGGTGCTGCTAAAGGTAATTTGGGACCTATTGGATGTGGGGGAGTGATTAGAAATTCTAATGGTAGGCTCATCTCTACTATGACACTCCCTTTGGGAACCCAGACAAACCACTTATGGAGGCGAAGACTGCCTATCATAGTCTTGTTTTGGCTTAGAGAAGAGGGTATAAGAAGATTTGGTTGGAGGGTGATTCTTTGAACATTATTAATAATTTGAAGAATTTATCTCCCTTGTCTTGGAAAATTGAGGCCTTGATCAAGGACTCCATTGAAATTATTAAATCCTTTGATAATGTTTATATTTCCCATATTTTGAGAGAGGGAAATAAGTTAGCTGATTTGTTCACTAACTTTGGTGTTAGAGATAGTAAGGTCTGGGATTTAAATGACCCCATCCCTTATGAGGCCACGACTATTGTTATAAATGAAAGTTAAATTATTCATTAAGGTGTACACATCCTTGCTCATGTGGTTGAATGTCACTAGTAAAGATGTTATGGTTATGATTTTCAGGAAAGGTCATATGGCACAGAGTTCAAATTCATTATGGTATGTATGTCCTATGGTTTCCCTCACACAGATTGTGGGTGTTATTCGCATAAGTTTCCAAAGTCTTTTGTTGGATAATTCAGTTTTGAGTGGTGTTTGTTGCTTCCTTCTGAGTTTCCTGTTGAGTGCTTGGTCTCTATTTTCCATCGTCATGGGTGGGGATAAAAATTGTGCCGATCCCAAATCCTGTGATACAGCTAAGCAGAGAAAGGAAGTGTGGGAGATTTTAGAAAAGGGTGGTCTAACTCCCTTCATGGAGAAACTGCATGGCAATAATCCTCAGGTTACTGAATTGGTTGAGAAAGGGTGGAAAGGGAGAACCCCAGACTTGGGTGGTAGGGAAATTACGGTGGATGAGGAATTCATAGCCAATATTACTGGCCTAGAAATTAAAGGTATGAAAGTGTACAGGGATAAGAAAGAATCATAGGACGTGATGCCCCTTTTCTTTAAGAAGAATGAGAGTGATGACTTGAACCCTGCAAAGAGTGGTGGGTATCTGAGGAGTTCCTTGAAAGCTCTCTAGTGGGATGTTGTCAAAGAAATCATGAGGTATGTAACCCTAGAAGGAAGGTACACGACCATTAACAATTACCATTTTCTATTGCTTAACCATTTTAGGCACAAGAAATGCGTGTCATTTCCCTATTATTTGCTAGTGTCGATGGACTGTGGGATTAAAAAGCATAGGAATAATCCCAAAAACCCTGTCCTGCATTCAGGGTTGATTCTTTTGATTTATGAACATGTAAAAGCTCACGATGTCCATAAAACTCTTGTTACTCTGAAGGATATTTTTGGTAAAGCTAGGGAGGGTTATGAAATTGAGTCAGGTGAGGAAAGGGCTTCTAAGAAACTGAGGAAGAGGAGGCTTATTTTAAATAAATATTTTGAGTTGGATAGGGATGATGACATTGACTATGTCCCAGATTCGTATGCCTCTTTGGAGGAGGGCCCCATACCCCCTATTCAGGGTAAATCTGGGAAAAGGAAAATGGATGAGGAAGCGGGTTACACGAATTACAGTGATGATTTGGATGTGATTGTTCCTTCTAAGGGGGGCAGAGAAAAAAATGATCTTTATGGGGAAGCTTCTTCTCCTCCCTCTGCATCTAGACTTGTTCAAGAACCTGAGGAGGGAAGTCGGAAGAGAAAGGTTTTGAAACCTGGTCAACACCTGGAGAAGAATGTCCCTCTCTCTAGTGGCTGGTGGCTTCCATGGTGAGGATGTTTCAAGCATTGTCATTGGGTTGCCGAAGCAAGAGAAGGTAGACTTGTGGGTGGTGAACAGGCTGTGGGAGCTAAGAAAGTGGATACAGAGAGGATTGAGAAGAGGATGGTTGTTGTGGAGAAAATTTCCATTTCCATTCATAGGATGAAGTCTCCTGTCACTGCATGTAAAGGTAAGGATGCTTCTGATGATAAGGTTCATGAGAGTTCTTTTGAAGAGGACGTTGTTGTGGGAAATCGCATTGAAAATTTTGATAGGGAGGATCTTTCTAATGTGTTGGGATCGGCCCATGACAATGCTAATGTGCTTTTTAAACTATTTAAATGGTTCTTTCATGAGATCAATAGGACTAATGTTTGTATTAGAAGTATTGCTTGCAAGGCTGAGGACCCTTCGATCCAAAGCCAAATTGATAATTTAATGGCTAGTCTCAATATTGTTTCTAATACTATGGCAGAGGAAACTGTCAATCTGAAACAAAGTATCGAGGGAAGAATGTTATCCCTTAAGGAGAAAATTGACAAAATTTGGAATGTGGTTATGAAGAGTGGAGAAGCTCCTAAAGTATTGACTAGGTCGGACTCTGCGATGGCTTTCTCCCCTAATAAGAGAAAGGAAATTTTGTCTGTTGATGTTATGACTGCTGAGGGTAGGCTGATGGGGGAGGATTATATTGCTATTAACGATGTTGCTAAAGGTTCTGTTTTGAGTTGTGAGGTAAAAATTGGTGGGCCTGGGGTTAGGACTAGAAATAGACTGAAAAATTAGGCTGGGGCCTCGAGTATTGAGGTTTCTGATATTGGGGTTAAGGGACAAAAGCTTGCTGCTAGTGAGATGGAATTTGTTGAAATTCTGAACAATATGTAGTGGTGTTTGCCAATTTCTAGCTATTTTTTGGCTAGTGGTTTGCTGACTTGGGCTGATGGTTGTTTAATATTGTTCCCTTTTTTATTCAGCTATTCCATTTTGTAAAGGGTTTCGGGCCCCTTCAAAACCCGTTTTTTTACCTCTAATCAAAACAATGAAGGTAATTTTTCCCTTGAGTCTAAGAACACACTTAAGAAGTCTTTCTTCAAACAAATTTCATATACATACAAGCCACCATTTCAATCTTTTCTTAGGTCTTTCAAGAATTTTCCTCTCAAAAATGCCAATAGAAGAGGGTTTTAAAAACAAACATGAATAATGAATTTATTCCCTTTTTTTTCTCAAATACTTTTTTCCTTTTTCTTTATTTACTTCTTTTATTTTCAAAATAATATTACAGAAGAATTAAAATAAAAGCATACTATACGCTAAATTTTAATCCTTTCTTGCATATACAATAATTTATTTAATTCTTGAAGGAAATTAAATGCAAACATTACTTTTTGTGAGAATGAATTAAAATGATATAATTTCTTCCTTTGAAGCATAATTAGGTATACCATTTTCATAATTACAATAAATATAATTTAATATATTTTTTACATTCTATATATTAAAATAAAAATAAACACATATAAAATACTTGTATATACTTCATGGGTTTTGTACAACATACAAATTCTAGAACTGTCTTTGATTCAAATATAGGCAAACGCGAGGATACACAAGATCTATATCCTAATCAAATTGAGTGAGATACAAGTTAACACATAAACAAGCAATAACCTAATTATGAACATCTCATTTATAACCACTATTGAAAATTAATCTTGTACCTACATACTCACGGCACACATCATGCTTACTTTCTCATATATAGTAGTTGAAGCAAAGCATAAATACCCAATATCACATCACATCATATAAACCATCTAAACATCACATCTAACATTAATAATCAATTCTAACCACAATGATGAAATAACTAATAAGCAATTACATATAATCCATGCATACTAATTAGACCTTATATATATATATATATACGTGCAATGGAATGTACTACTAAAATATCTCATGATAAAAGTTGCAAACCTAAAATTTAGTATAGTTCATATCGACATAGAAGGGTAATATTCATAGACAAGTAGGATGATTCTACACCCATACAAGTGACGTGAATAGTTAAGCAAAATAATTGTTGATTTATATCTAGTCATTTAACATGTTCTATTATTACCAAGAACTAAATACTCTTATTTATCATTTAAATTTCAAACATTTATATCAATAACATAATAAATATATTATTATTTTTTTACCTAAACATATCACCAATACACAAATAACATGATAAACATACTTCTTAATTTTTTATAATTAATTAATTTAATACAATTAAATGAAACTCATACTATATTGATTTTTGCAAATCTAATTCCATGACTAATGCATAAGCATCAAACACCTTAACCATCAGTCCCCACATCTGCGGTTCGAATCCTGGAACTGGTGTTGAGCTGCAAAACAAACTTACACGCACCTATTTGAAGCTACTACAGTCTCACACCCAACTCAATTTGACTGAGATATTAATATGATAAACCGCTGTAAGTCGTACCAATTACAACTACCATGAATTTCGATTTTAAATTATAAATATAAATTTGTCCTAGTTTAAAGGTAGCTTGTCGATATGTCCGAGTGGTTAAGGGGACAGACTTGAAATCTGTTGGGCTTCGCCCGCGCAGGTTCGAACCCTGCTGTCGACGAAATACAAAATACATTTTGTTTTACCCAACCATGTTATTTTCAAATAGATATACAAGCTATTTTTTATATTAATTAAAGTACAAAACAGAGCATGTGTTAGGAGACGCTTTATTTTGTTCTAAGTTAATCTTCGCATTATTATAGTTTGTGAAATTTATATATTTATGTTTTATTTATTTTGGTATTGTTTTTATTTTAGAAAATGTTTTGATATGTGTATGATTTTGACAAATAATATAATTATTGCTAGATAGTTTTTGGATTCGATTGTGTAAGAATTTTTGCATCAATGTTTTGGATCACACTCCGTGATCCATCATTGGGATAGCTGAAAGTTCAAGGAGAAAAATGATAAGTTGCAGACCAAGAACTAACTAAAAAGACTAAGGGGAGGGATGAGGGAGAGAGAGGTGACACGCATAACAAGGACCAAAAAAGCTATCAATTGGACCACTTAGACCAATAGATAAATTTAAAGAAGCTATCAATTGGACCACATAGACGATAGATAAATTTAAAGAAGCTATCAACTGGATCACTTAGAATGATAGATAAATTTAATTAAATTGGACCACCACTTAGACCAATAAATACATTTAATTAAATGTATCCACCACTTAGACCGGCAGATAAATTTGATTAAATTGGACCATTTACACCAATAGATAAATTTTAAAAAGCTATCAATTGGACCACTTAGACCAATAAATAAATTTAATTTTAGGTGCCACCTCTCTCTCTCTCTCTCTCATCCTTCCCCAAGAAAAAAATGCATAATTCACCCTTTCTGTTTTTATATTTTATACTTTACATAAATATCTTTGATAAATAACTCTAAATATTATGTTTCCTCTCAAACCAAATACACTTAAACAATCTACACAACCATTAAAGTCCTCATACCCAATATCTCATAAACTATAACATAACTCAATATTTATACCAAAGCGTATTTGAAATATATGAGATGCTAGAAGACTTTGCTCAGTACCCACATGCCATTTATCCTTATATCAATTTAATCGTGCGGGTTTTCAATTTAATTTAATGATCCATATTTCATGACTATAACATAACTCAATATTATATACCAAAGTGTATTTGAAATATATGAGATGCTAGAAGAATTTTTTCAATACCCACATGTCATTTATCTTTATATCAATTTAATTTAGTGATTCATGTTTCATGATTATAACATAACTCAATATTATATACCAAAGCGTATTAGAAATATATGAGATGTTAGAAGACTTTGTTCAGTACCCACATGCCATATATCTTTATATCAATTTAATTGTGCAGGTTTTCAATTTAATAAAGGGATCCATGTTTCTTTATATCAATTTAATTGTGCAGGTTTTCAATTTAATTTAGTGATCCATGTTTCATTGACTATGGTAGAAATTTATCTATTATGAATTCATTACGATTAGACAATACTGAACAAAAATTATTAGATTTCCAAATCTGACATTAATTTCAGATGCTCTTAATTATAATGTTTTTCCCAAAAGTAAACCCACTTGATTTCTCCATGGATAACTCTAAAATAATAACAGAGATGGTCATATCTCTGTAATCCAATTGTTTCCACTGGTAAAAAAAAATAAAAATCTTGAGTACCCGATTTCTCGCAATAAACAAAAATATAAATGCTTTCCAACCATTGGCGGCCACTTCTCCAACACAACAACTATCCTACGGTCAATAAATTAATGGGACCATTTTCTGTGTTCAGCTTAAGCAGATCAGTTGTCAGTATTTTGCAGTAACTCTGTATAAAGTGCAGTTTTTTAAGGAAAAATCTCGAAAACAAAGAAGCCAAGTATGGAGAAAAAGAATTCATGCAAAAAGCATCCTCGTGTAAAAGTGGTGGGCGTCTGTTCTGTTTGCTTGACCGAGCGTCTTAACCAGCTGGTGCTTATCTATGGCTGTGATTCTCCTCGCCCTTCCTCACACAATCTCAAGATTCGAACCCACGACGTCGCAGGAACTAAAATGAATGGAGATCGATTACAGACCAGTGTTGGCTCTTTACCAACGCTTTTGAATTACAGTCATAATGCTCGCCCAACAAAATTATCTTTTCCCACGTCTGTCTTATATATTGGGCATACAAAAAATGGAAGTAGAGGATATGCCAAGATTGCTAATGGCTTTTCTGGCCAGAGATAACTGCTGTACGTGTAAGCAAATTTTCACCAGTGTTATTTAGATAGAAAATCCAGTAGAATATACGTGTAAAGTTTGAAGTATATGATGTTTGTGTGTTAGTTATGGAGATTTGTAACGTTCTATGGGATTATTTGTAAATTGTAAAAATTGTTTCATCTGTTCGTTTCTTTTTGTTCTATTTAAATGAACAGTTGACAAAACATAGTTGTTTGGAGTTAAACAGGACATTCTGAGTTTTGATTTTTTCTATGATTCATTTGAAATCAAAATTTAAAATGTGCTGTTTAAATTGAAATTACATAATCATGTATTATGTTATAGCTGAATAGTTTCTGGATTTGATTATGTAAGTGGTTTCCATCAACATTTGGGATCACACTGCTGAATAGTTTGCCGATTTGATTGTGTAAATAATTTTTGCATCAACTTTCGAAAATCTGTTATCATTAATTGAATGTATTATATTTTAAATTGGGTACCCCCTTTGCTGTTCAAGTTCTGTAACATATAACAATGACTGTCTGTGTTGTGCTAATCATATAACAAGGACTGTCCCTTGAATAGTCAGTGGGTTGTATTGTTGTATTTTAAGTTGGGCCCTCCATTCACATAAATAGTTACAATCTATTCTGTTTAAGTTCTTTTCTATATAGTAATGGCGGTCTTATAAAGGAGGACTACCCTGCAGCGGCAGCTGCAGTCCCTGCAAGGACAGTGTGAGCAGAGAAAAGGGAAGTAAAAAATACAGGAGTTTTAAAACCAAGAGAAAGATAGTAAAGCTGATTTCTGTGCTTGTGTCTATATACATTCACATCTATGTCTGAATGTCATACAACATGCAACAAATTTATAGGAAGATTGAATGTTTTTAAAATAAACGCACCAAAAGAAATTTGTCACAAAGTACTAAAGCAATGACCATTTATGTTTGTAAACCAGAATATACAGAAATGTGGTTTTGTACATTCAATCAAAATTGGTTTTATCTCAGAAGTTGCATCTAAAGCTCACAGATTCAATGTTCAATCATTTAACTCAATCTTAATATGTCATCGAATCTTAACTCATTTTATGGAAAAAGTATCTGATGTCCGAGCACTAGATGGGAGAGCTGTAGAATCTAAAAAAGACCCCTGCTTCCAAAACCAGCTGATAAAGCCAATATTGTTAACACGGAAAAAAAAAAGAAAACAGAAAATTATAACAGCAGCAAATATAAACAATAAACTCAGAAAACAGGGCAGAACAGAGCCACTGTAACACACACACTTTCTGTATATATTTTTGCAGGCTCAAACAAGCTGTCTTCTTTATTCATACTTAAATAAAAAACAGCGATTCCAATACATCGAATGCTGCTGCTAAACATGAAATTACTGCCCAAAACAGAGCATGCAAAGCATGCATTATTCAAAGAAAAAACAGAGACTCAAAATAGACCAAACATAAAAAAACGGCCATTGCATGTAACATGCATTATTCGAACCGGTGAAGACTGACAGAAGACCAAGAATAGAAGAAACGCATGGAGCAGTGCAGCATCAATTGTCAACAAGAGCAATGTATTTGCAAGACAGTGAATTTTGACAAGGATCATAACTTTCTTATGGGTAGTCTCAAATTGAGTATGCACACCAAACCTGATCAACAGATATTCATCGATTCCTATGTGACAGTACACATTGATCTAAGGCAATCATATGCCATACAAAGATTATGCAGTATTAGCAAGTATAGGAATATGGCTTCTGTGGTAAGTGCAACAAAATTAAAGGAAGATTGAGTAGCCTATGTAAACTAGGGATTCATTTGGCTAAGCAACTTTGCATTTTGCACATAGTTTTTTATTATTTTTACTCTTTAAAAGATGTTTATAGGCTATTCCAAAAATCTTTAATGCATTCAAAGGTTTATATAAAAATAATTTTCAATAGCCAAATCAATTATAGACCAATTTATTGAAGGTAAAGATATTCTTGAGCCCTTGTCTAAGTGATTGACACTTTTTATCTTTTAAATAAATGTATTCTTTTGTGTATAGTTTACAATGTTAATTATCTTTTGTGTATAATTTACAATGTTAATTAACAATTAGCTATTTTTCATATAAAAATAGATATTTTCCATATAAAACATGGCCACAATTTAGAAAGGAAATATACAAATATATAAAACACATAATATTACAATAGCCAAAATGATAGGCATCATTTAAGCCCAAGTTTGAGATAATTTTATTATTTAAAAGCTATAAACATTGCATTCACAATGAAATTAACCTCTACATATTAAAATATTTCAAATTGGTTTTAGTAGTCAGTTTCCAATGAGAGAAAACTACCAAATCCAATATGCCAACCTCACTAAGAACATGCCTCTACAGCCCTAGCAATCAATTCATTGTCTTGCCTAATGTGATCACCCGATGGATGTCAACTCAAACCAAGAAAGGAAAGTGATTAAAACTAAAATCTAGAAATCTTTTTTGAAAAAAAACACACATTTAGGCTAAAAGAAAAAACAAAGTGCATTTGAAAAATCAAAGTAAACGTCTTTCAATCAAATACAAATTGGAAGCAAAGACAAAGAAAATTGGTGTCATGGACAACAATGATTTTAGCATGTTAAAACTAAACTAGTTTAATAAAAAGTTCATTAATCTGATCACTTAATGTCTTAATGTGTGGTGTTGAAAAACTAGCCAATTAATTAAACAACCAACATAAAAGCTACTAAAAAAATATGCATGCATAAGAAAATAAATTCCTATAGTTCATTAAGATCACTTTATGAATTGATTGCTCTATATGTGGACATGACAAGGAAAATGTGTGATGCCTCCAATAGTATAATATTAGTTTTATGAATTGACCATTCACTATTGCAAGTCATTGGGTTACATTTATTTGAAGTATTTTATATTAAAAAAAATCATGCATTCATAAAATTGTCCACCAAGGTAGTTGTAACCACACTATCTAACAAAAATATAGCTTTGATTATGATATGATGGATGCCCATTTCCTATTCCAAAGGTCAATTTTTACCAAAAACTAGAAGGATGCTAGCAAAGGTTGTGGAGAACCACTTTACATGCATCAAAACTTTCTCAAAAACACATTTAAAAAAAATGGTCTCATGGGAAAATCAATGCACATAATGAGACATTAAATTTTTTTAATAAAATGCTCCAAAAAAAAAATTGTTTGATGGAATGCAATGATAATAGGATATGCACAAAATTGGTTTGAAAAAAGACATTTAAAAGCTTCCAAGAAATTATAATTGGTAGGTGTAAATCCAATCTCCACAACCTTTCCCAACATCATTTGAGTATGTGGAAACATTAGAGCTTTGGAATAGGGCATAGACATTGATTAGAGAAAAATAAAAAATGGATTTTAGTCACACATTGTGGTTGCAAGTGCTATAGAGGACATCTATGCAAAATGTAAAATCATAAATTTAAGGAATACAAATTATTTGATTAAATACCTTAGAAAAGGGATGCATTAATGTTGTCAAACTATTTTTTGTAGTAGCAATTACATACAACAATGGAAAAATCAAAGAATAAACAAAACTAGATTTTTTGTCATATGTTATGATTCCAAGTGCCCTCATGGATGTGTATGCAAAATGTAACAAAAAATATAGTGCATCTAAAGTATGTGGTAAAATTCCCCCAAAATATGTGGCCCATGGACTATAATTTTTGTAATATATGCACAAAATGGTTTGTGCAAAATGTAAAAGCATACACGATGCATTTGGATTATTTTACAAAATGTTTGAAAGAAATATGCTCTCATGGATCATTGCAATGAGAAAATTGAGGCAAGAATTCATGGATCTATGTATATAATCATTGCTTTGTTGCTTCATTTTATTTTATTTACATTATTTACAAAATGCCAAGTTTACTCTAGGTATCTTAAGTAGTAGCAATAACAAACACCATTAAATACAATTTCCTTTTATTCAAAATTTTGTTGCATAATATAAGCTCACGTCTTCAATTGAGAATTCAAGGTTACACAAAATGAAAAACACATCTAGACAAAGATATAGTAGACATGTAGACAAATAATCATAGAATAAAAAAGGTAAACATAAGTTGGTGCAATTGGCTTCACACTTGTGAAATACATTTGCTTAAGGATTTCCAAATTTATTAATGAACTAAGAATTTGAATATTTGGAATGAAATAGATATGTGATTTAGGATAAATGTACCAAGTGTTAGGATTTTTCTTACAGGATTGAGGAGTTAAATTAGCAATTTATAATTCAGCTTTAAATAATAGAACAAAGAAATAGAAATTCATAGAAACAAGACAAAAAAATTGTTTTATGTGGTTCACCCTTTGGGCTACATCCACAAACAATAGTAGTCTAGTTTTTATTAAAATTTTCTAGCAAATACAATTACAATCTCTAGCAGTAATATGTTGTGTGCTCACTACCAAAAAATTGTGTTCTTAATTCCTCATTTACTGTTGCGTGTACTCTTCACTAAAATTGTGACTTTCCACCTTCATCTGTGTGTGACTTGCTGCATGTTGATCAACTTCATCTCATGTGACTGTTTGTCTTCATTTCATAGAAAATAAAAACATTATTTTAGGTAGTTATAAACAGTTTTATAACATATTTATTAATAATTCATATTTCAGGAGGTGCTCTACCCCCCTACACTCCCTTGTTAATTAATTTGGGGGGAAACTGCACCAAGAAAGGTGGACAAAATATTAACTCCTAAGTTTGAGAAAGCTCCATAGACAAACAATCTCCCACTTGGAGACTAATCAAACTCCACACCAAACCATCTCCCAGTTGGAGACCGATCTCATAGCACTACTGCCAATGTAGCTCCCATTGGAATTGTACACCCATGGACTTAGTTTTTTTATTGTCATCATTTAGTTTTGAAGACCAATAGAAGCTAAGAAGGAAATCAACTTCTCTCATGTTACCACCTTCGTAAACATATCCGCTAGATTTTTACTTGTATGAATCTTTTCCAACTTTAAATGTCCACCCTCCAACACTGACAATATGAAGTGATATCTCAATTGTATGCCTTTTCTCTTTGAATGTATGACATAGTTATTACCAAGATAAGTGAAACTCTAGCTATCTATAAATAAATAATTATTAGCTTGATGTTTTCCCAATTCCTCTAATGAAAATTGTAGCAAAATTATCTCCTTGCTTTCCTTTGTTGCAAAAATATACTCTACCTCTATGGTTGATTTAAAACAACAACCTTTTATAGCCTTGAAATCCAACTAACTGTTGTCCCACCAACAGTAAACCCATAACCTATAGTGCTTCACCTAGTATCAATATCACCCTCCAAATCAGAGTTAACGTATCCTTGCAAATTAGTGTTTGTCTCATGAGACATAAATGTTTGTTGGTTGTCCCTCTCAAATAATTGAGAATCCATTTAACAACATTTCAATGCTCCATTCCAAGATTACTCATATACCTACTCATAACTCCAACGACATGTCCTATATCTAGCCTCATGTATAACATTGCATACATCAAACTACCAACAACTAATCAATATAAAATCTTGGACATTTTTTCTTCCTCCTCTTGTGTCATTGGACATATTTCCTTAGTCAATTTAAAATGACTACGGTGCTGCCACAATAGTGGTTTACAATTTCTGGGAGGAATTGATTTTTGCTGAAATCACATATTTTTAGAAAATATAATGATTTAAGCCTTGAAAATTTCCATTTAAATAATTCCAATGGAAGAGGGTTTGATCAAACTACCTTAAATCAAACCCACTTGGATAGAACCCCGCTATTTTTAAACCATACCTATAACAGAGTCTTCTTTACACCTATCAAAATGCTGATAAAAAACCACTTTTGATTTACCTTTTGGGGGATCGAATGAATTCATTTAAAATTTATTTTTGCAAGTATTTAGTCCTTATTATAAGCTTCCCAAAAAGTATAATTTTAAATAAATTTAATTTTATTATTATATTTATTTTTTATTTCTCGCGAATGTAGGTTTTTCACTGAGAATCAAGCTCTCTGTTCTACACATGTGGAAAAATAGTAGATTATTAAAAAAAAAATTTAAAAATATTAGTGCACTAGATATTGAAGTCCTTGATCCAACAAAGAAAAAAAAATTGAATTTCGATACATACAAAAAAAGTTACGCGTTATACGGTCGTGCTATGTCTGAATTATGATTGGTTTGAATTCGAAACTTGATTAAAGAAAAACTATTTAATAAAAAACTATCTAACCAAGTGGAAGCACTAGATATCAGAGTTTTAAATCTAAATTCAAAAGAATTAGAATTTTATCCTTTATGGGAAAAAAGTTATACATTATACGGTGAGTGTCACTTTTTAAAAATGCTGTTTTTTGAAAAAAACTAGTTTTTGAGGGAGATGGAAAAAGAAGTGCAATCCGATTCCAAAAATTTTGAAAAAAATATATTTAGAATCTATAGACAAAATTTCACGAAACTCTAGTTTGCATCATCTTCAAATTCCTCATGGTTTAGCTGCTATAGGTGCTCGAAAGTGAAGATTTAGTTAAAAAAAATATTTAAACGTCTAGTTTGGCCAAAAATTGTAAACCACTATTGTGGGATCACCTTAGGCAAAGGTGTGCTAACAACTATAGCATTTTCTATATTAAATCTTTTTAGCACCTTCTCAATATAATCACTTTGAGATAGAGTTAATTTTCAATTCTTCCTCTCTCATGGAATCCTCATACCAAGGATTTAGTTAGTTGCACCCAAATCCTTCATATAGCAAAAGATTTTTCTAACTTTTTTTTTTAACTCATTAGTGTGATCCATGTTAGAACCCACAATAACCATACCATCAACATATAAACATCTAGAATAGAGAAATAAATTACCAATTGGTAGGATTTTCTCACAAGATTGAGGAGTTAAATTACCAATTATGATGTAATTTTAAATAAAAGAATAAAGAAATAAATAATTCATAGAAGCACAACACAATTTTTTTTTTAACGTGCTTCACCTTTGGGCTACGTCTACAAACATCAACTCTTCTGGTTTTATAATAACTTCTGGTGAAATACAAATACAATCTACATCAATTTGATATAACATGCAACATCAAATGCACTCAAAATTCCCTCATGTGTTATGTTGCATGTACCACAAATAAAAAACCACAAGTTTTTGTCTCCTTCCATGCATGCCTTGATAAAATTTCTCATCATAAAAAATTGTGACTATTCAAATTCCTCATGTACTATTTATTTTTTCTTCTCACACGACTATCCCAATTCAATGTGTTGGTTTTGCTAGAGTCACTCAAGGACTCAAGCCTCCACGATCATCTACAAAACCCAAAAAACAACCTTCTACAAGAGGCAAAACAAGAACATAAAATTGCAACAATGGATGCAAGATGTGGCCAATATGCAATACTCGAGATTGCAATGATATATTGGAATTACACAACACTAAGTTGATATTAGTTACAATGCACATTTGAAGCCTTGCTTATATAGGCAAGGGTGATGATGTACCAACACTAAATGGTTGTGTCATAATTAAATGACATGAGCCAATATTAAATTACCTAGGACACAAGCATTAAAAAAAATCCAACTAGATAAGATAAGTGATAACTAATGCTTAACTAGAAATATTCCCTCCTAGGACCTATGTGGACTTAACAATGTAAATAGGACCTAGATAAGACTAGAGAGGAAAAATACCTATTTACACCAACAAGCCCCCTTAATTACAACTTAGGGATTCAATCATTATGCAAATGACATAATAATGGGTCTCAGCTATGAGGCCGTGTTAGGTACCCATGTACAAATGTAATGTAATCTCTCATAAATGGAAAAAAGAAAAGAAAAACCTAGTGGGACAAAAACCTCCCAAAATGAGAGAAAATAATTTCATGATGGATGAGAGGGACAAAACCCCATCTAAGGAAAATGAAGCCCCCATAAGAGAGAATAAGAGAGACCATGCTACCCCCCTCAATGGTGAGTCTCCTGCAATGGTAGAAGTTTGATATTGAATGTTGAGGATGATCCAATCTCATCGATCAACATTCCTCTTCTTAGGAATAAATAAAACCAATATAATATGCAAGATGTCTTCCCATTCCAAAAAGGAACATGGGGGAAGAAGCATGATATATGTGATGTCTCTAAATGATGCTCAAGTGTCTCCATGTTGATGCCAAAAATTATCAAACTCCAAAACAGGTGTTCTAGGCCACACATCTGAATATGTCAGTCCAGGACCTCCTAGAGACAAATGTAGAGCACACTCCAATACAAAGATATTTCCTTTGAAGAATTTTTTGGAAACTCAAGGGCTGGTAATTGAGAGGGGGGTGAATCAGTTGTCAAAAAGATTTCAAACTTATTCAACTTATTATCCTTATTCTCAGATATGATCATTAATCATAAAAGTATAAATGAACAACACATCAGAAGAACACATAACACCAAGATTTTTATGTGGAAACCCTATTAGGGGAAAAACCATGGTGGAGGTCAGTCCACAAGATTATACCTTGTTAAAAGTATAAGGAAATATGAATGGGGAATGCACATACATTCAGGCACACTGTCTAGAGCTCACTGATCAATTACAAAGGAAGACACACTATCTTACAGAAAGGTTCTGATTATATCCATCAGATTTTGAACTGAGAAAATAGCATATGCTAATGCCTGATTATAGTTTCAGTTAAGCACATGAACACTTCTTCACTCTACTTCGCTCTTCTTCACTCTATGCTCTACCTTCGAATGATCTGGATAATATTCACAAACAAGACTTGCACACTTCACACTTTCACACTTCCAAATGATGAAACAATCACTCTTGTATATCTGCAACAAGAAATTAGATCGCTATAAGTCGGCTTCAACAAAAGAATAAAATGAATACAAACAGTCTGCTCAGATCAATAAAGATTATTCATGTGAATCAACCAAGGTTGGGCCACAACATAGTGAAGACCAAAAACACCATCCTCAAACATGAGTTCCACTTCAATTAATTACTCCTTGAAGATCCACAACACGCTTCAACACCTTGTTGGCCAAGAACATGAAGAACATGAACACGCAAGAGAAAATCTAGGATCACGAGCACAATGATCAATGCAGACATGCAACACAGAAAGATCATGAACTAGAAACATCCAAAATCACCATGAAACACTAGAGAAGCATCCACAACAACTTAACTTACTGAAATCGCATGATCTTCATTCAAGAACACAAATAGAAGTAACAAAAAATTTGTCAGTATACAAATCTTCATAACTTGATCAAATCTTCACACAGATCTCTAAAACTAGACGTAGATAAACTAGATATACTCAACAAGAAACCCTTTAGTCCACAACCTCTGAAAAATAACTTACTAAGTTCACCGATAGAAATAACTTCACTTATCCACTGACAACCTGTAGCACTTCTTATTACAATTTTTTCAATATCCTTGACATATACAACTTCTAGTGCAACAATGCTAATAGTGTTGACATCAATGAAAACCGCATATCAGCAACACAACCGCAACATCCAATAATCTCCCCCTTTTGCATTGATGGCAACACATGATCTGAAAAATATCATCAACACAACTACACTTACTCCCCCTTAGGTTCTGACTCTTCTCTCCTCAACTCTTCTTCCCACAAAGATTTTTTCACATGATTCTTCTCCCCCTTTGCCATCAATGACAAATATATCTTCTATGCAATCTCTAAACCACATATATAAACACCTGAACATCTGAACATTTGGCTACTCCCTTTGAGTAGTAGGCACCACAACATCAATTTGGATCAAAATATGATCATGAAATGCACCGATTGTTGTAAATCAATGCATTTTAGTTTTGATTAGGAGGGGTAATCACCCCTAAATTCCCTCTAAGATACTCAAAAGTATCCTTAGGCAATGACTTGGTAAATATTTCTGCAATCTACTCCTTAGTAGGCACATACTCCAATCTGACTTCCTTTTCACTTACTTTCTCTCTCAAAAAGTGAAACTTGATAGATATATGCTTGGTCTTAGAATGCAACACTGGATTCTTAGAAATGTTAATAGCACTTGAGTTAGCAAAGAATATAACAATAGGCTCATCATACACAACTCTGATATCCTTCAACATCTACTTCATCCATAGTACTTGAGTACAATTATTAGCAACAACAATGTATTCTACCTCTACAGTAGATAAAGAAATAACATTATGCTTTTTGCTTAACCATGAAATTAACTTCTTTCCCAAGAAAAATGCTCCACCACTAGTACTTTTCCTATCATTCACATCTCCTTCCCAATCAACATCAGTAAAGGCACTCAAAGTAAGATCAACATCTTTAGGATACCATAGACCAAAATCAACTATCCCCTTCAAGTATCTAAAAATCCTCTTCACAGCAGTCACATGAGATTCTTTAGGATCAGCTTGAAATCTTGCAACAATACATACAAAATTCATGATATTAGGCCTAGTTTGAGTCAAATAAAACAATCCACCAATCATTGATTTGTATCTAGTCTAATTTTCCTTCGGAGAATCATCATCAATTGTCAACTTGCATCCGGTCACCATGGGTGTACCAACTGGCTTTGAATCTTCAATACCAAATTTCTTTAGCAATTCTTTCACATACTTGGACTGAGATATAAAGATCCCTTTGTCTAACTAAGTAATTTGCAATCCCAAGAAGAATTTCATCTCTCCAATCATTGACATCTCAAACTCATTATGCATCTCATCAACAAACTTCATGCACAAGCTATCATCTCCTCCAAATATGATGTCATCAACAAAAAATTCCACAATAAAATATTTATCATCATTCTTGAAATACATATTACTATCAACAGTACCTTTGTTAAATCCAAGCTTCACCAAGTACTTATCCAATCTGGCATACCATGCTCTAGGGGCTTGTTTGAGTCCATACAATGCTTTCTTCAGTTGAAAAACCATATCTCCTTAATTAGTCAACTGGAATCCATCTAGTTATTCAACATACACTTCTTCTACCAACTCACCATTTAGAAAAGCTAACTTGACATCCATCTGATAAACCTTGTAGTCTTTATAAGCAACATAAGCAAGAAACAATCTCACAGCTTCAATTCTAGTAACAAGGGTAAAGGTTTCTTCAAAATCAATACCTTCCATCTGTGAATATCCCTTAAATACTAGTCTTGCTTTGTTTCTAACCACTTCACCTTGTTCATTCAGTTTATTTCTAAAGATCCATTTAGTTCCAATTACATTCTTATCCTTAGGTCTAGGAACAAGAATCCATGTATCATTCTTTTCAATTTGTTGTAGTTCCTCTTTCATTGCTTCAACCCAATGTTCATCTTTGCATGCTTCATTCAAATTGTTAGGCTCAATCTTTGAAATCAAACCATATTCTTCTACAATCTTTCTCCTAGGCTGAACACCTTTGTTCTTATCACCTATGATTTGATTCTCTGAATGATTCAACCTTACATATCTTGGAGTCTTCTTAGAATGTTCTTCAACTTCAGGCTCTTCTAAACTCTATTATGTTCTTCCACTAGTTTCTCCTTCCTCTCGATCTTCTTCGTTCACCAACATGATTTGAACTTGACTTGAATTCTAACCTTTGATTGTATTGTCATTTTGATCATTAGAATCATATCCACAGGTTATGGATGGTGCAACCATGTCTTCATCAACTTTGGCATTTGCACTTTCAACCATTTTCTTCAATCTCTTATTGTAACAATGGTAGGCCTTTCTTTTAGTAGAATAACCCAAAAAGATTCCTTCATCACTCCTAGCATCAAAATTTCCTATATCTTCATCTTTTTTGATATAACACTTGCTTCCAAAGATCTTGAAATATCTAATAGTAGGCTTTTGACTAGGCCATAGCTCAAAAGGAGTCTTACTAGTATCACCTTTGATATGTACCCAATTAAGTGTGTACACAACAGTAATCACAACTTCTCTCCAGTAGATATGAGGTACATTTCCTTCCAACATCATAGTTCTAGCAACATCTAGAACTGTTATGTTCTTCCTTTCCACAACTCCATTTTGCAGATGCAGATAACTATCTCTTTATTCCATGTTCTTCACAAAAAGAATTAAACTCACCAGAAGTTAATTCACCACCTCTATCTGATCTCATACATTTAATCTTTAGACCTGTCTCTATCTCAACCATAGCCTTAAAGATCTTGAACTTTTCTAGAGCTTCAAATTTCTCCCTTAAGAAAGTAGCCCACATCATTCTTGAATAGTCATTGGTAAGCCACATGAAGTACCGATATCCTTGTAAACTTCTAGCTCTAACAGGACCACACAAATCAGTATGCACAAGATCCAACAATCCATTTCAATTTTGTTGTTCACTTTGAAATGAAATTCTTGTTTTCTTTCCTAATTGACATTCTTTGCATATGGCATCAATAGGTTTCATCATCTTAGGAAGATCTCTCACAACCTTAGTGGAACTTATCTTGACAATACTATCAAAGTTAACATGACACATTCTCCTATGCCACAACCAAATTTCATCAATTTGAGCAATCAAACAATTTTTACTAGCAACACTCAGGTGGAAAATATTACCTTTTATTTTTGTACCTAATGCAATCACATTTCCAAAATTTCCCAATATTTGGCACTTACCATCCATGAACTAAAGATTGTATCTCTTATCAACCATCTATCCAACACTTAAAATATTACGCTTTAAGCCTTCAACATACAATACATCATCAGTATTATGCTTACCATCAAGAGAAATGCATCCCCTTCCATGGATCACACTAGCTTTGTTATCATAAAATATCACAACACCACCATCATACTTTTCCAAACTCACAAACTTACTTTTATCTCCTGTCATATGATGAGAACAACCACTTTCAATTACCCTTTCATCTTTCTCTTCAACTCGAGCAGCTAGGGCTTTCTCCACATTTGTACAATTAGCAGATTCAATAGACATAGGATTATTTTCCTTGATAGTAATAAATACAAATTCATCATCTGTCACACCTTCATCAGCAACATAGTAACACTTCTTTTGAAATTTAGGATTGTTATATCTTGGCTTGGAAACTCTCTCAGGACACCTTGATGCAAAATGGCCTATCTTATTGTAAGAGAAACATTTAGTAGGAAACTTCCCTTTATACTTACCTTGTCCTCTGGCTTCTCCTTTCACAATCAATGCTTCAAGCTCTTCTAGTTCTCTTTCTTCTTCATCGAGCTGTTTCATTTCATCCTCATACTTGAATTTATTTCTTGATGAACTTTCACTTGGATCACATCTCTATTTATCTCTTCTAGAAGTAGTGGCATTGAATGTAGATTCAAACTTAGGAAGGGCATTACCAAATTCACTCAACTCGAAAGCAGTAAGCTTACCAATCAACATATCTCTAGTAACATTTGTCATAGTCTAGAGCTCTTCAATAGCACTAGCTTTGACTTTGTAAGAATCAGGAAAGGATCTAAGCACTTTAGCAACAATCTCTCATTCATCTATCTGTGCACCAACACATCTAATACCACACACACACTACTGGATTTGACACCATTTTTTGACGGGCGTTCGTCGGTCGTTTGACAAATCTCTGTCGGAAGAGCGACACAATGGCGAAAATCTTTTTGTCGCTGTTTTTTCATCGCAAGGCCGACGACAAATTAAACGTCGAAATAACGGTGAAGAATCGTCGGTCGGCAGCATCGTGAAATACCTCAGGATTTTGTCAGAATATCGACGAAACCTTTATTTATCCACCGACGAATTACACCAGAAGTTTGTCGTCAGTTCGACGAAATGGGCAAGCACTAGCGTGGAAACAACGTGGAACGTTCGTCAAAATAGCGACGAACTACTAAAGTAGTAGCGTCGAAAGAACACCAAAAGTCCATCGAATGTGTGATGAAATAGGCAAGTAGTAGCGTCGGCTGAGCACCAAAAGTTCATCGAAAGTGTGATGAAATTAGCAAGAAGCAGCGTCGAAACAATGTGAAAAGTTCGTCGACTTTGCGAGGAAATTAGCAAGGAGTAGCATCGGAAGAACACTAAAAGTTCATCGAAAGTACGATGAAATGGGCAGGGAGTAGTGTGGTAGCAACACCAAAATATCATCGGAAGGGCGACAAAATGGGTAGGGAGTTATGACGAAATCGTCGTCGTAGCTATCGCAACTTCATCGAGCCTTTCTGTTGATTCATCGGTGGTTATCGTCGAAATTGCGACGAAGAAGCAAAATTTAAAATATATATATTCATGGAAATGTACCATTGCGGAGACTGACGACTGATCATACATACAGACTGCATATTGGTTTGATGCTTCAAACGATGCATTTCTTATATTGAAAAGTGCATTACCTTATTAAGCTTCTCTTTGTTTTGAGTATAGTTTAATATTCTCTACTTAACAAGGCCAACCACGTGATGGTGGAAGCTCATTTGGCCCTTCTTCACACATCATCACTCTCAATTCCCATACCCAATCATATAACATTAATCATTGATTCATCCATTAATAACATATAACATTCTATTCATTCATCCATTGATAACATATAACATTCATTCATTAACATATAATAATCATTCTTTTAGTTTTTACATATTATCAAAAATATGGTTGTCATGATATGATTACAATCACTTTTTTTTGTTTCTTTTGAAAGATACATAAAGTTGAAGTGGAGTATCGCTTTTCTAAATCAATATATGTCCCCCCATTAGTTGTTCCCCGCTTCCTCGCCAGGATCTTAATGTACGCGTAGTCTTCTTCTCATGACGTGGACGCTGCTGTAAGGGGGGTCTGCTGCAATAAGAAAGAAATGTTAAACCGATATGTTTTATTATTATTGTTACAAGTATTTCATTAATTAAAAGAACATTAGAGTGGTTCTCTTTACCTAATGGGTCCACATCATGTTCTCGAACTTTTGTTATAGACTTATGCTCAACATGTTAAACAATAATTCTCAAATCCTCGGACCGGGCAATTGAAACACAAAAGGTTACATTAATTAATACACCAATTGAAATTAACATATTTAAGAGAAATGAGGGTGGTCCTCTTTAATGATGTGGGGCCACATCATGTTCCCATCTTCTAGGCCTCGATCATGCTCAACATCGCTGATCACGGGTCTACATGCTCTAAAGTTGAAACACTTAAAGGTTACATTACACTAATACACCAATTGCAATTAAATATGTTAAAAGAACTTTAGAGTGGTCCTCTTAATTCGATGGGGCCATCATATTCATGATCTTCTTCTTAGCCTAATCATGCTCAACATGTTGATCACTTTCCACATGCTCTAAAGTACTAGATGCACACCATGACCTTTCATTTGTATCAGTTTCTCCACCTCCTCACCGCCATTCCAATGTCATGTGTAGTATTATCATTGCTTGTATTTTTAAAATAAATAAGCATGTAATTACTTTATGGTGGAAATTAATATTGAATAGATTGCACAAGTATTCAATTTTAAATAAACTTTATTGAGTTTATTTACCTGCATGTCAGATGTAATGGAAGATTGTTTTTTCCCAGTCAAGACTCTTAGGTGTTTAGCCATGGCTCCATAGCCTTGCTGGAAGGCACCTTCAGTCCTCTTCCTCGTGGAACTTTGTTGAATCTCAGAGAGTCCTACATTTTGCAGCAGAAGATCATGAATTTTGCTTCTATGGTGTGATAAAACCAAAATTGTTTTCTAATTTATTATAATTTGATGCAATATTTCATTTATTTATACTTTTAAGCAATTCATGCTAATTTCCATATAACCACCGTGAGCTAAGTTTGTAAGCTGTCTGCGGCTTAGTCTTGCCTTTGTTGCCTTTGATGTGTCTAGAAGCTTCCATGAAAAGTTTGAATACGTTAGATTATGTAAAATAAAGAGTAATCAATATATAATTACATTGTTGATAGTATCACATTATAGCATACTACTTCTCTAAAAAAAATTTAATGGCATTTCCATAGCCAGAGAGACATTTCGAGAGCATATAAAATACGTAGAAGTTCAATCCATGAATTATAGAAAATAGATATTTGTTGGTTATATTCATATCGCTGGATTACATTGCACAAAACATACTACAACTACATAAATATCGATGGTGACAGCTTGTCTATGCTACTACATTTTTCATATACATGTCTACTAAATCATTTTATCAAATACTACACGCTTTGTCATGCATGTATAAAACCCTAAATGTGCTTTCTAAAATCGGGGTTTTATGGATGCTTTGGAAAAATCTATCAAAGCATAATAGTAAGTATTAGTGATAGATACAAGTAAAGAATCGAAAGCCATGAAATGCTCAAAGAAATGTGGTCTCATGGTGAGGGAATGCCATGACAATCCATAGCAATTTGCTTATCATGGCATTTGTTATGGCATTCCATCACCATGAGACCACATTTTTTGAAGCATTTTTTCAAATAGTTCACTACCTTTTCTATGCTACCACATTTTCATACATGTCTACCAAAGCATTTTATCAAACAGTTCAACGCCTTCATGCTATGGCTAAAAAGTAAAAACCTCAAACAGGTGCTTTTGAACAAACTATGGATGCTTGGAAAAAATCTACCAAAGCATAATAGTAAGCAATAACATAGACAAGGCAATGAATTATGATGGAGCCTCAAATTTACATCTGGGATTTCTTTTATTATTGGCTGGTCTTGTTTATCCGAGTGGTGCCTAGGGCTGGAGTTATTACTTTTCTTTCATAAACCCTTGGTTTTCTGTCTTTGGTATGGGTCTGTTCTATCGTTACTTTTTGGAGAAGGTTTTTAAAAAAGAAAACAACCTATATCTCATTAACTCGTCTAAGGCCTGACCCCTTTTAATAAAATGATAAATATTTAATTGTTGGCCTCCTTTTATTTACCAAAGTTTGAGTCAAGTTTGTGCCTTATGTTTTTAAAACAACCTTATGTCATCGATGGTTGTTGCCCTAAGCCGCATCCCCTTCCTCGAGTTTTTCCTCCTAAGTAATGTTTAATGTTTTGAAGGGGTTATTTGATGGCTGTTGATCTCCTCGCAGATACATCCTGACCGCTCCCCGTCATATCATGATCCCAACTTGAGCCATCGCGATATCACGGGCGATCTCCATGTGTCCCAGGTTGCTGATGTCTGAAAAGAAAATAAAATGATTTAATAAATGCATCGGACTTTAGTGTGTTATCAAGTGGGTTACTAAATCGCCTGAGCGGTGCACATGTTTATAATCAACAGCGATGTTTTAATCTTGATGAAAAAGCTGCTCAGCGAATAGGCCTTAAGACTGTCCCTTGTTTTACTTGATCATGGTCACCGATGAAGAGATTAACGGTTGTCCGCTATCGCACAATCCCAACTTGAGCAATCGCGATATCGCGGGTGAGCACCACATGTATCTTCCTAGCGCTGCATATAATGGTGGGCCCTGGGGATGATGTGGAAGGCGTTGTCAGCATTTTTAAGGAGGACCGTTCGATGATCTGACTGAAAAAAGAGATCGACGGCGAAGATTTAAATCTACGTCAAATACAATTGAAGGCATTGGCGCTATATGCAAGTAGGCTTTAATGGCGGATGAGACGTCTATCAGAAATGTTCATAAAGTTCAAGTGTTTAATTGCATACTACTTTCACCACTAAGGCATTCAAGCATCTTCGAAGCAGTCCAGAGCCAGAGATAGAGCTTTCAAAAGCAATTTCAGCAAGAGTTTGATTTTCTGCAGAACACGAATTTCTGTGAGTTATTTTCTTCATCACTATTCTGTTCGAATGTGTTTCTTGCAAAAAGCTTTGCTGTGTTGATTAGGGTTTTTCTGAATTAAGATTTTAGGGTTACTATTTCTCTTGAATTGTGGGAAATTGCAAATTCTACTGTGTTTTTGTTTTGAGTAGCACTAGTCTGTTCACAATTTGATTTTTCAAGAAGCCCTAGTTGTTTAAAATGGTGCCAACAAAACAACATTCTAGCCATATTGACTACATGCAGAGGAATCTGTATGATGCTTTCCTTGACCAATTTCCCCTGTCAACAAACGACAAGAAGAGGGGTTTGGTTTTGATGAGAGGGACAGCCTTAGGTGAAGGGTTGAGATATAGAACCTACAACATTGCAAATGCTAGGGTACCAATGACGGGTTTAGAACTGTTTAGAAGATGGTATGGCCAGCGAAATGCACCTCATCTTTTTTCAAATGGTTGGAGGTATGATATGGGAAAGCTTGTAGTACCGAATGTGTTCCTTGATGTTGACCTCCTCCTGGCAGTGGCTGCGAGATATGATCATGTCACAAGGGTTATAAGGGATAATGATGGTGAGGTTTTACTGAATGTAAATGTAGATGTAATTCGGAGGGTTTTTGATTTGAGTGAAAATGGCTCATTGTTGGTCCAGATTGACTTGGAGGAGATGAAACAAGAGTATGCCAAGATTCAACCTTTTTTCAGATCAAAATTTCTTCCTCCTCATCTAGTTAGGGCAGGCAGATCCATGATTCATATTAGTCCGACTGATCAGGAACCTTTCGGGTTAAATTGTTTTGCTGATCATTTCTTGGCAACCTTCTACTCACTTTGCCAAATTTTAGGTTTCAGTCCTAATACTGTGATGCCCATTGCCTATATGTTTATGGGGGCTCAAATTCAACATCCCAATTTCTCTGTAGTATATGATTATGCTTCTTTCCTTGCTGAAAGAATGCATGAGGGTTTGTTGAACTTATTTTTTGGGGACACTAGTGTTCCTTTCTTTTGGTACTCTTTGTTAATTCCTATGTTCTTGTATGAGAATGTCAGCTTCTTCTCAGAGAAGATGGAATTGAGGCAAGAGGTAAATGGAGAAAGGCTAGCAGTACAGGCCTGGAGTGCAGATATGTCTTACAACAAGAGGGATGCTAGCTATGTGCAGTTTGACAACTGCTTTGCTTCTAGGCTCAGGGCTAGACTAATGGTAAATATGCCAAGAATTCCTAAGGATTTGCATGATTTCCTCCAGCCCAAAGCAAGAAGGCCTGAGTTAAAAGTATGTCACAATTGGGGTGACATCATTCCATACCATGTAAGCACTATCTTAAGGGTTTATGGTTTCCAAGGAACCCCCCATATTCTTCCATACAATGTACCATCAAGAATGGGATTTGCAGAGGTTTTGTGGCAGCTAGGATGCATCCATGAAGATAACCTGATAGGAAGAGGAAAAGGAACTTTGTTCCCTAATTATACTATTGTCTTAGATTTTGTATTTTCCAAGGGTGGATGGGTTCATTTTAATCAATTTTTTATTGATTACCATTTGAAGAATGGATCCGTAAGGAAGCATGATCCTGAGGGATTCTTTGCTTTGTTTAGACAAAGAATCAAGGGTGGCAAATTTCCCATGTTTTCAACTTTCTTGAAGATTTGATTAGGAATGAATTTGATTTGGGTAGGCAAGAATTGAATAAAGAAAAATGGATTGCCTATGAGAAATTGTTGGCCCTAGTGCATAAGTTGGATTCGAAGTATGATCCATTAATGGAGTTCACTCCATTTCACAAAAGAATTGATTTCCTGATGAGTAATTTCAGAGAAATCATGAGCACCCTGAAAACCAAGAAGATAAACTTGGAGGTAGATTTGAAAATCCAGGGATTGGAGGTGAGGCCTATGGAAGAAAGGCCAATTTGTCAACCACCAATTGATAGGTCCTTATACAGAAGAAAAAGAGATAATAGCAGTGATGAAGAGGTTGGAGATAGAAAAGGTAAACAAATAATGAAAGCCTCATCACAATCTAGCCAAGCGATTACAAAGCTTGGAGGAATAAAGATTGTGAATCTTGATTCACCACCTCGAGATGACCCTATGGAGCCACCACCAGAGCCAAGCCCTAAGAGGCAAAGAATTGAGGAACCACAAGACATTTCAGTGGATGAAATAATTGTCACCGATCAAGACATGCAAGTTGGCACCCCTTCACCTCCTAAGTCAGCACAATTGGTGTTGACTGATATAGATATAAAAGGACAAAATGTTCAGGATGCAAGGATGGTGGCCTGCAAGGCATTCCTGGAAGATGATGCCTTTGTGAAGACTCATGTGTTCTTGTAGTTCGTTTGGAGGTTGAAACTTCAGGAATATCAAGACAAATGCAAGGAAAGAAGAGAAATAAGGCCTAACAGGTCTGATCAGGAAAATGATGATGAGGTCAAAACTGAGCTAATAGAGCAGTTCAAGAACCTCACCCCTGATGAAAGAAGGAAAATTGTGTCTCAAGTTGGTGTCCTACTTCTCCCTGAATGGGACATTGCTGATGCTATAGATTTTAATGCTATCATGCAATCAAAGCATCCTATGCAAGGCAGTGAGGAGGAAGTCAATGCAACACTACAAGACTCTACCTTTAGTGAGGAGTATGAAACTTTGGAGATATGGGCTTTAGCACCTTAGGGAAGAAAACTAAATGTAGCTGATCTCAGTCCAAATTTAAGGGGTGGGCTCATCATCAAGAGAGTCTTTGAAACCTCAACAATAGAGGCCACAAGCTTAACATTGAATGTGGCCAAATTGGCCCAAAAAATAGCTGAAAGAGATGACGTTGAGAAGAAAAGCTTGATGGAGAAATATAACACAATGATTGGGGAGTATAGTAGGATACAACAAAGAAATGTTGAGTTGCAATTTGAAGTAGATAGGCTGAGATATGGGCAGGTGGGAGAATCTTCTAGTGCCACTGCTGCTAGAGCAATACCTACTGCTTCAGGGTCATTACCCCCTGTTGTTCCAATCATTTCTATTCCTGGATCGCCAATTCAAACAACTGTTGATAGCCCTGCACCAGGGCCAGTTGAAGAAGAGGTTGAGCTTTCTACAGATCCTACCAAAGAGCAGATGATAAACAAAGTTACAGAATTACAGGATGCCCTAAGGGCGAGTGAGGATAATGCTATGGCCAAGCACAATGAGGTGGTAGACACTGTTATAAGGCATTTAAATGAAAATATTGATTCTAAGCTGCTTGTTGTACATTCTTTGTATTATTTATTCTTGGAGGGAATTTAAAATATTAACAGAGACAAGGAGGTGATTCTACCCCTGATTGAAAAATGGATCCCTAGGGCCACTGATTTAGACATTATGTTTAAGGCTTCTAGGTTTGATGTGAATAATATGCCCCAATCATTAAAGCCTACTCAAATTTTTCTGAAATCATTGAAGGGATTCCAGGCCTTGCCTGATGATCTGAGTAAGAAAATTAGGGAATTAATAAAGAATTTTGATGATTGGGATGACACTTTCCTGCTAGATATAATGGATACAAGTGGAAATGTTCAGACATTGCAGCAATGGCAGGAAAAGGCAGAGGAGTTTATTAATGAACAAATTAAATTAATTTGTGATGATTCAAATCATGACTTGCTGGTAAATAGCATGGATAAAATAATTACCAGCATATTTTTTGGAATCATTGAAAGTGAGGCCAACCAGTTGGTGTTGAAGTTCGCTAATCTTACGTTACTCAAGATGAAGGAGGTGATGGATTTTAATTACCTAATAAAGATGAGGAATATCGAAGCTAGCGGATGCTAATTTAATTGAGGAGTGAAGCTGCATAGTACCGCTAACCGATGTACTTCACAATGGCCATATGGCTAACCGACTTTGGTTTTGCCCATACGTTTTGGGTGCAAATGGTATAATAGATGCCGGGTTATTTTGCAAATGAGTGGAATCAATAGAAAGATGCTGCCCGTGGTTTGGTGGTTGTATTTTGAAATGGGATACCGTCCAATTGATCATCGATATGTGTACCGCCCGATGCTTGTTGCTCCTTTGTTTTCTATAAGAAGGATTTCAAGGCCAAAAATTAGGGCTGGCAAGTTAGATATTTTTTGTAGTCGAGTCTAGGTAAAGTTGCAGAGCAAGAAATTGTAAGAACTTTTGTGAATACTATGGCAATTTAGGTTTGGGTTATTTTGTAAAGGGTTTTAAACTTATGAAGACCGCATGTTTTATAATAGTACTAACATTTCAAGCTAAGATGATATATCTTGAGCTCGAGTCTCTCCTCTGTACAAACATATCATGTTTTGAATAAAATAATCAAGGATTATGATGTTCATCTCATCATCTCAATGTGTGTGTTTTCTGTTTTGGCTTTAATTCAAAGAATTAATTAAAATGCTTGGATGAAATCATGGATGGGTATGTTTATAAAAGGATTAAATAAGAAGTATCGGGTTGGGGTAGAAATTGATAATATTGTAATGCAACATTGTCAAGGATCCTATATGC
>VDFB02188153.1:0-28160 GCA_007258455.2 Sequoia sempervirens | reverse complement strand
CTCCCCACAGCGCCATCCCTTCCCTTTGGACGGGGCTGGGGTTAATTCCCTTCCCCATACAATAAAACAAAAGAGTTACACAGTAATTCTCTTCTGCGAAAACCTACGAATACTGCAAAAATTCATTCGGAATTTTCGAATTCTTCTCTAGTAAATGAAAACAAATCTTTCAAAGTTTATATATATATATATATATAAATAAAAATATATGTGTGCACAAAACAAAAATGTGTACTTGAATACATTTTTCTATTCTCAGTTATTTCAACAATAAAGAGCAGAATCCCAATATACAGAATGCAAAGAGGGAAAACTCCAGATTTACATGGACAAATTGGACTGAATTTAGCAGAGCAGACAGAAGAAGTTCTCCCAAATATTAAATATTGTTTGCAAACAATTCCACTAATTCTTGCAATCATTTTCTTAAGCTGTTTTCTGTAACTCAACAAGAGAAAGAGAGAATGAAAAACTTGGTTAAAAACCTCCAGCTGAAGATACTCAGAATTCCTTTCTGCCTCCTCCTGGGCTGGGTTTTCTGGAAAAGTTTTCCTCCTTCCCTGCCTTCCTGATTGCTTAATTTCCTTTTTAATTCTCCAAAGATTCTTTCCAATCCTTCTAAATTGATAGACGAAACATCTTCTTGGCAGCCATTAAAAATAACCACAACAAACTTGCAGAGGAAAGTGTTTTCAAGAAGCCATTTCAAGAACCGTTGCCTTCCCGGGAATGTCTTTTTCCTATTTAATATTAATTTCCTCTCTTTTAAACCCTAATCTTGGAATTTATAATTAAATATAATTAAAATATATGCATTTGCATTTCAAATTCATAAATAGAGGATATATAAAGAAGGATTTACAATTACTTGCACAAAAGATAATTAGGTAATTTAAAAATACTTACCTTTTAAACAAATATTTCATTTAACTTGTGTTTAATTTATTATTCTAAATATCACCATTTTAAAATAGAATTAAAAACATAAATCCTTTAAAGCTATAATTAATAATTAATTTACATTTATGTTATTATTTTATTATTTATTTATTTTATCCATTTATTATTTATTTTGCAAATAATTCAAAGCAATCCATTTAGAATAGACATTGCCTAAATGCAACTATATGATTCTAGGTGTTGTGTGTGTGACCGAGAGTTCTCCCTTTTTACCCTGTCGAGAAGCTAGTCTTCTTTCCTCAATCACACTCTTGGTCTTCGACCACCTGCAACTCAAGTGCACTCAGGCACGCAACAACAAAATTGAATTAGTAACCGATATAGAGATATAAATCAAAGCAATATTTCAATCAATATTTCTATTTTGTTCTATCTTGCATATTTTCAAAATAAAATGCATTCATAATTTTCAAAAGTAAATACTTTTCTCATTTCCACACACCAAAACATCATAATATATCACATTACTCTAGCACACACCATAATTCGTAAAATAGATCGACACAAAGTCATGGACAAAACAGCATCAAAGTCTGAGACGTGACACTTAGCCTCAGGTTCATATTTAGATTCAGGTTCACTATGAGCATGAACCTCTACCTCATCCTCACTCATGTCATGAGGGCTCATTATGAAGTGTCCCACCCTGTTTGCCTTTGTTTTTTTTTGTTTTGATGAATGTTTTGTGATATTTGCAATGTTTGATACAACAATATAATGTAGCAAAATAGAATATATTGCAATAATATTTTCAACTCAAAAACTGAACATTACATAGGGAATACACAGCTGAAAATTCTAGATTTTTTTATCAGCTTAGATACTCAATATTTTCACAAAATATCGACAACCCAGTTCATAAAATATCCTCTATTATCTAAAACAACAATACCCAAAAAATCTGGAAGTTACAAATAATGAACTCACAGGTAAGATATGCCTTGAAACCCTTTGAAAAGGGATGCCAACTGCAAGTAACACCTCCTATGGAGGAAATGATGCCAACATAGTGCTCTCACACTTGTCAATATATGCCTTTAAAACTTCATGCTAGACCTCTGAATATGTTGTATCAATTAGCAATGCAAAGCCTTGAATATGCAGTAAGATGGTGGCCAGCTATAGGAAACCCTACAATCCCAATATTTGCAATATTAAAAATCTCCAAATCCCATGTCCAGATCAGCAAGGATTGACTTATACATCAACAAGAAAATCCTCCCAATTCAATCAATATATCTTCCAATTTCCTATTGATTCCTTCAAACCTTGAATATTAAATCTCTTCTGTAAATTGGTGAAGCACAAGCACAACCTTTGAATGAAGTTGTCTGCAAGCTAGCATGGGAGATCTTTCACTCCTACACCGAGTTGTTCTTCCTGAGGGATTCCATCCTCAAAAAGCTAAGTGTTTCTAGACTCTCCAGTCTCCTTTAAAAACCCTTATCAAAGTAATCTTCTCAACGATGAATGAACGTGCAAATGAGCTCCAAATGGCTTTTTATAACTCCCACACCCTAATTTGCATTTGAGTTATATTTCATTTAATTTACTTTTTTCTCGCCTTATAAGTCTCTTTTTAATTTGCACTTAACTTTATATTATAAAGTGCACTTTAAAAACATTTATATTCCACTTTTAATAAAGTCCTTTAATATATTATAATAACTATAAAGTTAATTAATTTAAATTAACTTTATAATTAACGTTATTAAAATTAAATACATAGGACCGTTGAACCAAAATGTTTCCAAGATATAAATATGCCATCACGCCCAAAATAGTAACTCTACCAACTAACCATACCAACGATTTACTATAAATAGTAAGTATAGACAAAATGTCCATGTGACTTACTATAAATAGTAAGTATGGTTAAAATGATTGAATAGCTTTTGCGAAATCCCATGTAAACACCGGGCTGGGAAATACAATAACTAAGCTCAAAAAGGTCGGGCTGAACAAGTCTGCAATGCCTTCAAAGGGCCCCTAACCACCCTGTTAGTCCACGGGGACCAAGTGATGGACTAACCACTGCGATTGACCATTGCCTAGGAAAAAGGGGACATTACACATTATGACACTGCAATAAACATATATGAATTTTATAAGTGCCTAGTTTCAGCCTAGTTTAACAAATTTGAAAATAAAATTTAAAATTTGTGGTTGAATTTTGATGACAAAATGAAAAATGAAAAATGAAAAATGAGCATTGAAATGAATATATGAATATGCATTTGCAGCCATGTTTATTTCCATAAACATGGCTGCAAAATCATATTCATATATTCATTTCAATGCTCATTGTTCATTTTTCATTTTGTCATCAAGATTCAACATCAAATAAGGTTTTGAAAATGAAACTAAAAACTTAGGAAAAAAAACAAAAAAATTTGAAGAAACTTCAAAAAACAATCATAGAAACCTACCTTGTGCTTGAAAAATCCTTCTAAGTTGACGTAGAATCCCCCTCTTCTTCTTCTTGCTCCTTCTCACCCCTCTTAAACTTGCAACACCTCAATCTCACTCCTTCACTTCATTGTTTTCTCTCCTTTTCACCTAGCTATTGGAAAACATAAAAAACCAAATGTGAGAAAAAAGAGGATTTAAGAGTGTTTTGTAATGGTTAGAAGCAATGGAGGGGTCCCCCTTTCCTTTAGGGCTCGTCCCAAGGCACAAAATTCAAAGAATAAAAAATAAATTAAAAAAAAACACTTTTTTGCACGTTCCAGGCTAAGAAACTTCTAGATGTCCTCAGGACACTTGAGAGATGCCTAGGTGTCCCTGGGCCGTCCCAGAGATGTCCAGCCATCCCCTACGTTTCCTTGCTGTCCCCTACATTCTAGTGGTGGTGGAGGTGCGGCGGGGGGATGTCCCTAATCCATCCCCACATCCTGGGGATGTCCCCGTCTCGAAAATGTAGGGATTTGGCGGGGAGTACGTGTCCCCATGGAACCTTACTCTTCATACAAAAATATTCCTTGAAAATTGTTTGCTTTTCACATTCTCACAATCTCCTCTTTGTACTTGCCAATCGTGCCTCTTCACCCAAGAGGGGTGACTTTCCAAAGGGGTTGGCCCAAATAATTTTTATTTATTTTACTTTAATTTCCAACACTTGGGTGTACCTTTCTAGGGAGGTCGACCCACATTAAAAAATAAAATTAATTTATTTTTAATTTCAAATCCCCAAAGAGGCGTTGAACATGGGTTGACCCATGTATTTAATTTTTAATCATTTACTCGTCCTTTGACATCAATGACAACAATTTTTCCAACATGTCCTCAATTTTGTCTCCCCTAGTGGCACATATGGTGGTCCTATTGTTATTATTTTTGCTACAACCTCCTTATAATAAGGAGAGAGAGCCACATGGAATGGAATGCCATTGGCATCATCTACCTCATCCCTATTTTACATGTTAAATAATTCTACCATTGTGTTTGCAACATTACTAGTAGTCATTCTATGTTTCCCCTTAGGCTCTATTGCACCTAAACTCGATTGAAAAGTAGAAATAGAATGAATTGAAACTGTTGTTGTTTTAGATCAGAAATGCATTAAACAGAAATGAACAATGAACACAATAACACAGCAAGATACCTTGGGAAAACCCTCCTTCACGAGGGAGAAAAACCCAGCAAATAATATATCACATATATTATGAATCAGAAAATTTGCTTTACAATCTAGGCCAATCACAAGGCCAAATACCAGCACCACACTCATGATGCAATCTCACAAGAAATAACATCAAAATATCTTCCTTCTTGAAGAATGACTTAGATCTGCTATATCAGCCCTAGCTGTAGAATTCGCACTTGCTTGAGAATGAACATGAACTTTTCTTGATGATAATTGAATGAAGAATATGATCTTCCTTATATATGATTTGTTGGAGAAGACGCACCTCTTCAATATGCTAAGTCGGCCACTAAAATGAAAGAATATGTCTCCAATAAAAGAGTGCGAATACCAAGGAGATGTCGGCTCACAACAATTAATATTAAATCTCCCAATGAAGCGCCTCTTCACTTAATCAAATGCAATAAATAAATAGCCAAAGGCTATATGAAATTTATTGTTTTAACAAATGCAAGGCGGGAAGTATGTAGCCCGCAGATATAACATCAACAGAAACTTGTGGATCTGGGGCAATCCTAGTACTAGTAGGAGTAGGAGCTCTCAATGGAAATAGTGGGTACAAGATGTTGGACATTGGCATAACCCCACAATCAATTTATTTCAATTCCTTTTTCAAGTGACAATCTTTTACATACTCCTACACCTTTACCTATGACATAAAGAAGGTGTGCATTAACTCTTGTAATGCTGCCTTGAAATTTAAAATGATAGAAATTACCTCTCCATATCCTAGTGCCCCCCGTTGCCCCAAGTTTTACTTGTAATTTGGTTGCAAATTGTCTTAAAGGTGACTTCTTGTCAAAGGAACATTTGGAAAAATCTTCTAATAATTTGAAACAACTAAAATTTGCAGTGGGAGTCTTAGATTCAACTCCCATAGGCTCTTCTTGACCCTCATCATCACTCATGTTATGAGAAGAACTTATAGTAAAATTGCAAGAAACAAAATTTATGGTGACCATACATTTCATAATGTCATTAAATTATGCATGGTTTCAAGACATAAGGGTTTTATTTTTTTATTTTTTTACTTTAGGTCACACAAAGTGTAGAAGTAGAGGATACACAAAAATGTAAATCTTTGTTCAACCTTCATCAAACAAGGATTCCACTTTTGTTTTGTTAGAAGTTTGTCATTGATGTCAAGGAAACATATGGATGACGAGAAGCATTGATGAAATAATATGCTTTTGATGATATCATTGTTCGTATAATTTTTCAAAGACGTTGAAAGGGCTGAGTAAGGATACGTACTGGAGATTGCTGGGAGATTCAGACTCCGATTCAAAACAAGTTCGGGTCATATCAGATTGCTATTCCAGATCAGATTGTTATTTCAGATTGCCATCAGTTTCTGTCTGATTGTTCATGCCCAGATTCGAAAATTCTATTGATATAGTTGGCACAGTGGTTAAGTCTAAATGCGGCCAGAAGATATACTTCACAAAGATGTGTCAAAAATGATCGATGGTGTTTTGAGTTACTTCAAATTGATGGTGGTTTTAAGTTACTTCAGATCGACATCATGATTATGGGTTAAGTTAACAAGTAAGACAACACGTTTTTTTTTAAGAGGCATGTTTAATGAATAAATATGTATTTCCAAAAGAGACGTCTTCATATCTGATTGCAGGATGTGACTTTTTCAAGTCAAAGAGTGGGATGATTTTTATACTTCTGTTCCAAAAAGGTATGAGTTGGACGTGTAAAGAGTTGCAAATAAAGTAAAAGAAGTATATACGACTGTTCCAAAAAGAAAAAGACATGTTTTGTTTACAAAACGTGTTTTCTTGAATATCGCCATTTCTATCAAGAGGCGCATCTTCAAGTTTAAAGAAAAACATTTTAATATTAATACCCTTATAATCAGTCTGAAAAAGGGGCACGATTTGTCAACAAAAGACGTCTTTCTTAAAAGAGTCAAAGTAAAAAAAAAGTGACCTGTGTCTAAAAGGCTGAATTAATTAATAATTTTGTAGATAGAAGATTAAATAAAATGAAGAAGATCGATTAAATAAGTGAAGGAGTATGAATGGAGTTTGAAAAGAAAGAGTTATGTTGAAATGGTGCTTCATCAAGAGTGGCAATCCTTGAGAAAATTATATATACTTGATTTTCAAATCAGAATTCTTGTGGTTGTAGTTGTAAACAGTTCAAGTCAGACGTCCCATCTTCTTGTGTGGGCTTAGGGTGATATCTTTCATCACAAAAAGCAGTTTGGAGGATAGGGATAGTGCAGATCTGATTGAAGGCAGTCATCTTACATCCATCAAGTCAAGGTTGATGCCTTGCATTAGGGGTTGGTGCTCCTTGTAGGTTGGTGCCTACTAAATCATCTCTCTTGTAAGTCAAGTAGGTTGGTGCCTACTTCCTTTTTAAAAAAAATAAATTTATTATTATTTCAATAAAGTTGTATCAACTTGTGTAAATTGGTTCCTATCATTAAGTTGATGTTGATGAAAGTTTAAGTTTGTGTAGAAAGTTAAAAAGGTGAAAAATTTGTATTGATTTACTGATTCACTTCCCCTTCCCCCCCCAGCCCTCTCAGTAAATCTTTTGTGCTCTTCATGTTTTTCTTACTTTAGGTCACACAACGTAGAAGTAGAGGATACACAAAAACAAAATCCTAATTTGATTTGTAAATTTTAATGTTTAATCAAATATTTAGGTAAATTTGCAAAAAAAAAAAAATTATAATAATTTAATAAATAAATTTGAACACCAAAAAACTGCTGGTATAATTTATAAAGTAAAATAATTTTAAATATCATTTGTAAAACTGAATTGTAAACCCCTAAATTAGTTACTAAACTAGTAAATTGAAATTACTAAATCGAAAATGAACCAATTTTTTTTTAAAAGAATCATGAAGGGCCAAAGCTTTCTTTGACGCTTGAACAATGCATTGATACAATGGTTAATTGATGAAGACTTTGCACTTGCTCTTCTTCTTGTTCTCACTTTCACTGTTCCTAATTCTCTCACTTGCAATCTTTCTCACTCTTGTAGGCTTGTAGCTTGCTATTGCAAGTTCCAATGTTGTTTTTGACACTTGAGAGTGAGTTGGAGTGATGCCTAGATGTTTATTTATAAGTCTTTTGTGACTGCTTAGGATGTGGGTTGGGTCCATCAACCATTAAGATTAGGGTTATTGGCACAAAGATTAAAAAAAAATTAAATTTTTAAAAAATAAACATTTTTCATCGATTGATGTAGGGGACACCTAGGCTTCTTGGGAGCAATTGGGAGATGTGAGGGAGTCCCCTTAGGGTCCTATGGACATCCCAATGTCTCCAAAATGGGGTGACATCCTAGAAACATCCACTCTTTGAGGGAGACATTTCGGAAATGCCCCTACTTTGAGGGAGACATCTTAGAAATGTCCTCGTGTACTTGGTGGTGGCAGAATGGAGGGATGCCTTAGAGACATCCCCATCCTGGAAACGCCTAGATTGGGGGGAGTTTGGGTGCACCTCCCCATGGAACTATGTGAAATTTTCTAGTTCTGCTTATCAATTTCTATTTTTGAATTTCATTCCTTTTCTTTTTAGTTCTTACATTCAGCATTTAGAGAAACAACATCCATTCAAGAAATTTTATTTTACAGTTTTGGGATTCTTATTTATAGGAATATTCTACTACTGTTAATATTGATATTGGTCAAATGCATGGATTCCACAGTCATTTCCACTGGCTACAGTTTTGGTATTTGCTGGCATCATGTTATCAACTATGTCACTACGGCAAGGTAAGATACTAGAATGATTTATAGAAAAGTAAATAAATAAATAAAAGATAAAAGATCATGGATTTGCATATGTTTATCATAGAGATTATTTGAGTAGCAGAATCCAGGGAGTTTGCATTTTGTGTGATATTGATTGGATGGTTTCATTGGAAATGCAGCAAAACAAGATGCACGGCGATTCTTTTTTTCTGCTTTTTGGGCAAGTCTTGCTTTGGGTATCATGACATTTGTACGAATCAATGGCCGCCTATTTTGTAATAGGCCTCGCCTGCAGAAGCAGCTTTGAAATTCATCATTTGTGGCAGTTTCCCAATCATAATTATTTAGCTGAAATTGTGTCATTACTGTTACCTTGTTTCATTCTTTTGTTGTTCCCGTCTCTTGTAACCTGGCAAGATGCTATTGAAGCATTAAATCCTTTTCCATTTATCCAGTATTCCTATTTTGAGGGAGAAAAAGCTTACGTGGTCTAAAGAATAATATTATAAGTTATTAATCGAACATTCATCTGCCATTCAAGTTTAGGCTGCTTAAATATTGTTCAGTTGAAATCATCACATTTGATTTGATTGCTTAGACATAGTTAAGTACTCATCACAAATTTGTATGATGTTTGACTCATCCTCAAATTCTGACAGGCCTAATTTAAATTGAATAGTTTTACTGATAATGGTGCTCCAAGTTAATATTGCAAATGATAAGGCTATTTTTTTAGATGGGGAGGTCATTTGAAGTTCTATAAATTTGTTTTACAGTTTAATATTTATTTTTCTAGTTAAAACAATAAATTTGCATCTGCTATAATACTCAATCTTGCAAGAATGTGAGTGAAATTTTGCAATATATATGAAGGTATTCACCTCAGAAGGTGAAGCTTATGTCTGTCTTTAATTCTGATAAACAAAAGGAATGAACAATTACTTAGCCACTCCATGTACCATCCAGTTCATACTGATTTCAATGTGAGTGCTTGCTCACACACGTATGTTGTGAGAGAGATGGGAAGAGAGGAATGACTATCATTTATTCACTCCAAGCACCATTCAGTTATTTCACACTTACTTTGAGGTGGAAGTGTGTATGTCCAAGTCACTTTAAAGAAATCTACCTCAATGGCAGGCTGATTTTGCATTTCATCTCCTGTATCAACTACCCAGGCTTTCACTAGATGCATCCAACCCGTCTTTAGATAAGATTAAACATACCTTTTGAACTGAATCAATCTGCCATACACCAATTATGCTCCTCTTCATCAGCAACCTTGATTGTACTTATTTCCTGATTATAAATGTTTTCAAATTTTCAATTCCTCTCTTACAAACACACTTAAGATTAAACATACCTGTTGAACTAAGTCTATGTGCCATACACCAATTATGCTACTCTTCATCAACAACCTTGATTGTACTCATTTCCTGATTATAAATGTTTCCACCTCGTCTCTTACATACACAACTGAATAAGTTGTGACATGTTTTCAAATCCAAATTTCTGTCCATGTTTGTATTATTGACAATTGGAACAAGATTTTTGTTGGCTCTTCTGCACAGAAAATTCTGAATTTCCCAAGTGTTGCAAATGTACTCAACATGTATTGAAGGATCTAATGCTTCAAATTTTTTGTAAGATGATGATTTATTGAATTTTCTTATGAGCTCCATCTGTGAAAATTTGACAATCAAAATTTAGATCATCCTATGATGCTAAGTCAGTACATCACAAGAACACACACGTGCTTGAACAAACTACATACGAAGAAACTTGTCATAAAATTCAGGGTCAAATGCACTCATTCAACCACATGCTTCCTTTATTCCCTTGCAATAATTAACATGTCAAGACTAATATTAGCTACAAATATTTCTCCATTTGCAAAAATATCAAACACTATTTTCTTTATGCTCAGAGTATCATCACTAAAATAACAATTAACTTGGCACTTTTTATTTCGACTCTTTTCAAATATAAATGCATGTCAATGCAACAAATCCTTGCCATGTCCACACATTTTTCTTGAAAATCCCGGCCATCTAGAATGTACAAATTGCATTTCGTCATCATTGATTATTATGTCCATTCATCTTGTTGATGAAAAAAAGTGGCATTCTTTCTTCGAGTTTAGAAATGTCAATTGTAAGCAAAGTCTTTGAAGCTGTGTATCCATAGGTTAAGAAAATAAAACGAGAAAGCATTAATTAAACGAATAGAAATAATGACTATAGCCTAGACACCTAGAGATAAGAATATAATATATATGTATGTGTCTAAGTATAGAAATATTTATAGAATGTATAACTAATGGTTTGCATTCGCTTCTGGTGTTTAAAAATACCCAGAGAGAGAGGTCTTTTGAGTCAGGATAGAAATGATAACATCTGTTGATCAAAGGTGATATAATAGTTGATTCAAATTTGTTTATTTGGTAAATTGTGGGTTAAGTCTCTCTTTCTGGCAGTTGCGCAATGTATGAATAAAGTTTCCATTCATGGGATGTCTTTCTCTTAAAACCTCATTTGCAGAGGTAAGAATTCATGGGTTGATCATCATCAATTGGGCTTCTGTGATATTACCCTCCTTTACACTCTGCTCCTTTCATGTGGGAGTGAGATGCAATTTTAGTCACTCAATAACTGCTCATCCAATTGTGTTTGTGAATAAAACATCTTTCCATTCATTTTCCTTTAAAGATGATGAAAATGCACAATGGCCACTAATTGACTTTTAATATAATGGCCATCCAGGAACCATCTGATTATTGGTCTTGAAGACCAAGACCAAAATAAAATTAATGACAAAGACTTTGCAGACAATTATAAGATAATGGTTGTATTAAAGTAAATTGCATTTACAAACATCGAGTTTAGGAAGTGGCTTTTATATATTATTGTTGTATAGACGGTTTTGCTGGTGGTATAGAATCTTGCTAAGCCACGAAGCTTTTGTTATTGGTGAATATTTTGGTATGGTACAGCATTGAATTCCAACATAAATCATATGGAAGAAATTTATTTGCCATGAATATGTTCAGCCTGTTAGCAACTATTCATTTTTCCTTGTTTTTTAGTATTATGTTTACAACATTACCACAGAGATTATAATCATTGCCATATTCATTAACCTTCTACTGAGTTTGATTGCATTTTTTGACAAACACAAGGAATAAATACATTTTTCTACCTGATTTTCCTTTCTAGCCATACAAAAATGTCGCCAACGAATAAAACAAGCTAATGCGGATTTTAACATTTACCATATGAACTATAATTTTGTACATATTATTATCCAGTAACTAAGGAGAAAAATAAATTGTGACTCAATGTTGCATAAATGATTTCAAAAATACAATTTCAGTAAAGTAACTTATTCGTCGTGCAGAGGAAGTATAAAGGGGGAATATCATAATAGTGTCATCTATCTATTTTGTGAGAGTTAAACTATAGTCGTTAACTACATGGCATATGCTTTTTGTCTTGAGCTGATTACAAGTTCCCTTAAGCTACTTGCTTGTCAGATTTATAGTTTTCATGTCATAGAAGAGATTAAGTCATGCCAAAGGGTTCAATCCATATGGGCATCTCAAATATAGATTTACATAATGAGGACAGCATAAATGGAAGTCTCATTCTAGTATAAACCGTAACATTGAAGCCCTTTAAAACTTTAATCATTGTATAAGTTTCAACCCCTCAATATGATTGAAAGCTAAACATGAATACAATTTAATAGCACATATATCAATTTTCTCACTTCTACATCAAAAATTTCATAATTATGTAGAGAGATGAACGTTCTACATTAGGAGCTGAGGGGGAGTTGTGGGATTGTAAGAGTGTCATTTGATGTGGTGGGTTAACATTTATCACCCAAAAAGAAAATTGGCACCAAGAAAACAATAGAAAAAAATAAAAATCTTTGATATAAGATGAAATGCTAGCAACAAGCTCAAAAAAAAGAAGGAAAGATGATGAAATTCAATCATATAATTGAACTTCTTAATTGTATGCATGCAAAATAAATAAATGAAATAGCATTAAATTTAAAGCAATTCAACTTTCAGTTTCACATGCAAACCTCTAATTGAGAGCATGTAATTAAGAGCATGTAAAGTTTTGCTCTTTTGTGATGTGGGTGCTCTCAATTTGCCAACATAACATTAGTGTTATCGGGATGCAAAGTTGATAGGACTCTAATATGATATAATGAGATGGATGAAATATGAAGAAAGTGATAATATGTCTTAGTCATGTGGAGGAAATGATGAAGGATTGAATGGTGAGATGATGATGCCCCCTTGAGAAGGAAGCCATGCAAAAGGTGGCACGAGTGAGGTCTTGAACGATGAATGACAAAAATATGGATGCAAGAAAAGTGAAAAAGATAAAGTGATGAGATGAAATGAAGACAATGGATGATTAGATATGTAGAAATGTTTATTTGGAATACTTTATTATGCTAGCATATGAAGAGTAAGCTTATTTTGATGTAGCAATGGATGTTATGCATTAGGGTATAGAAAATCGAGGTGACAATGTATCTAGTGCATGAGTTGGCGCTCAAGCAAACAATGAACAAGAGGATGCCCCAACACTCTCAAGTCATTTGATGCACTTGGTGGGTATGTGTGGAGACAATCCAACAAACACACCACACAAAAACAAATGGTCATGCCCCAATATATACTAGTCAAAGCATGCCATGATATATAATAATTGTGGCAACCATGATAAGGCATAGTATGGGTCAAAAATACATATCAAAAGATAGATTAAAGAAAAATCAAAGAAGTAAACTATCAACTATCAACAAACATACAATTGTAGAACCTCTTGCCAAGGTGCTAATAGGATAAATGAATGATGATGATTAGTCTGATGTGGGGAAGGATGCATCTTGTCAAGGCAAAGGATTGGATAAATCAAGAAAGTTTGATGTTTGGAAAATGATATGACAATTGTATGTTATCGATATTGATGTTTAGTTCTTGATTTGACATTAAAAACATAATGTTTCAAGTGTATGTGGGTATTGAAGCACATTTTTGTTGTTTGAATGGCTTATTGATGCATTGATGAGGATGATAATGATAATGATAAAAATTTTGATAGGAAGAGAGGAATGATGGTGATAATGATAATGATGGAATGATTAAGATGATGATAATGACAATTATGAGCAATGAAGGGTGATAAATATGGAGGGATAGGAAAGACCACTTAGGATTTTGTCGCTAGCCAAGATAAAGCTAATTGATTAATTGATTGATGGTAGTGATAATGTTGTTGACGATAAAAATAATGTGAGGATTGTGTTGTTAATGATAATAACAAGGATCAGGAAGGATACATTTCAATGATGGTAGTTTGGATAAAAATGAATCAAGATTTATAGCAAGGCTGTGAACAAAAAGAGAGGAATGAAGGTGATAATGATAATGATGGAATGATTAAGATGTTGATGATAATGACAATTGTGAGCAATGAAGGGTGATAAATATGGAGGGATGCCAAACACCACTTAGGATTTTGTTGTTAGCCAAGCTAAAACTAATTGATTAATTTATTGATGATAGTGATAATGTTGTTGACGATAAATACTGCGAGGGTTGTGTTGTTAATGATAAGAATAATGAGGATTAGGAAGGATACATTTCAATGATGGTAGTTTGGATAAAAATGAATCAAAATTTATAGCAAGGCTATGAACAAAAAACTGTAAGATGATCAAATATCATGTTGGATTGTATGGCAAGATGAATTGATAGGGATTGTTTGGATTGTGGGTGATAGAGGGTAGTTGATAGGAAATTTTATTCATGTTTTGGTGAAAAATGCCCAAAATTTTGTTTTTCATGGAAGGTATCCAAATCACTAAGTCAACTAGAAGACACATATTAAGATTTATTCCAAAGTAAGATGTAATCACTTGCCTCCAATGTCTAACAAGGCATGGGACAATATGAATGAATGAATGAATGAATGAATGAATGAATGGACTAGTGTAATGGAAATAGATAGGAGAAGGATGGGGATGATGGTCATTATGCAAATGGATTTAGAATAATGGATTTGACTTCCAAGGACTATCTTGCAATGGGATAACATGTTTTATCCAAGCTAAGGGATTAGATAGAGCAATGCAGGTGATGACATGACATTAATGGTATGTGGTTAAAAAAAAAGATGACCATGTCAAGAGTTTTTCAAAAGCGTGTTTTGAAGTATATGCCCCTAGTCTTTGTCAAGATCAAGGTGGATAGGGAAGATGGATGGAAGTGATATGGATTGGATGGTGATGCTAGGACAAATAGTGTGATGGATGAGACATGTACCCAATTGGAATGGTACACATTGATAATCAATTTTATGCATGACACCCACAAATGGGTTCTCATCATGGTACTTGTCCAAAGTGCCACAAGAATGATTTTCACTATTGAACAAGTTATTTATCTTTACGTTTTTATTTATTTATCGATTTTATTTTTCTTTTGGATGACCATCAATTATGTTGGACCACCTGATGGCATTGTTATAGATGTTGTCATGATATGTCAATAATAATATGCCTTGAGTTGTCTAGCCAAGACCATTGTGCTTGTATATAACCCATGGATGTTATTGTGATATTTGTTGATCCTAGGTTTGGATTTATTTAAATGTGCACATCGTGATAGTGCGATTAAATTCCTTATGATAAAGTGATGTTGCCAAAACATGGTGAATGTGGGAGTTGGGATTTTTGGATTTTAGGTGAGATGTTGGATTATGATGGGGGATGGTAGATGTGAATGAATTATTTAGCATTTTAGATGTAGGAATTTTTATCTTTCAAACTTGGGATGGTGGATGATGGAGTTTGGATGTCAAATTTGGAGTGTTTGGGACCAACAGCTTGACACATCTTGCATGTTGAGATTGAAGACCATTTGGAAGGAGGGGGGCACTTGTGATAAGTGGGAGGCCTTTCTTGATGTGGCTCCATAGTTTCATTGACTATTGGATTTGGATTTTGGTACTTTACGCAATCCAATTTGCTTTAGGATCCATTTTGACTTCATGTGTCTACTTTGACTTTTGGATTCATTAGCTTTGTAAATTTGATTTTGATCTTCTTATTTGTAATACTTTCCCTTTTGTTTCTCCCAATCAATGGGTCAAATTTTTTGGGAATGATGGTTTATGGTGTGGATGGGAGGAGAGTTGACAACAACCTTATTATAAGGACTGCTCATGGCCCCTATTTTGATGTTTGCATTAGATGAAGTTTCCCTCGACATCATGGAAGTACCACTAACATCATTAGATTCCTTGATCGATGAATAACCATGACCTTGATGAAACAAACACTTATATTGAGAGGGGGGTGAATTAGTATAAACCAAAACTTTACTTTCCACAATTTAAATAATGATAGTAGTATTAATTCAAAACTAAAAAATCCATGGAAATTACCATACATGCAAGATCTAGCAAGTAAGCACACACATAAGAGACACAATTTTACATGTAAACCCTTACAAGAAAAAAACAATGGAAAAATATTGCTTGCATTAATCTTCTTACAAATTTCATAGGCATCAATCCATTGGAGACTCCAATCCCCACCATTGAGCACCAACCCAACAAGAGACACCAATCTCTTCGAATAAGAGGCTCCAACCTCTCGATCTCCTCAAATAGGAGGCTCTGACCTCCACAAGAACAATATAATAATTTTATTTGGGACTTCTTAGATCCTCCCTTTCAATTGCTCACAAATTTTCCATACATCCACTCATAAATCTGCAATATAGTCTTAAATATTTTTTCTCATAAAGATGCCATGATCTTTCTTTATTTTTCTTTCCTTCTCATAAAATTTATGCTATAAATCTGCTCACATATGTCTCCTTGATCTGCTCAAATAGCTTTTTATTTCTGCTCTTCATGTAAATAATATTCCTTGAATTAATTGATTGTAAACCCTCTTACAACCTTTTATCTATATCTCCCAACATGCCTCTTCACCCAAGGGAGATGACTCCTCCAAAAGGGTCAACCTTCTCAGTATAAATAATATTTATTTATTTTTAATTTCTTTCCCAAAGGAGGGTGCACCACACCAGGTGTTAGCCAAATTTGGGAACCCCATAAAATAACAATAAAATTATTTTTATTTTAATTTTATTTCCCCAACATGGGGTGGCTCCAAGAGAGGGTTCAGCCTCATAAATAATAAAACATTTAATTTATTTTTAATTATCTTCAATAGTCCAAAGGAGGTGACCAATTTTAATTTTATTTGGGGTCACCACAATCACCAAGATGCCTTTGACATCAATAACAATATTTTTCCAACAATCTCCCCCTTCGTCACTAATGACAACCTTGCAAATAAATAATCTTGAAATGCAATAGGATCATACACTAATGACAACCTTGCAAATAAATAATCTTGAAATGCAATAGGATCATACTTCTCCCCTTGACTGAAATGCTCCCCTTGACTGGCATGTTGCCGCTTACTCTACTTCTCCCCCTTTGACATCAATGGCAAAGGTATCTCGAGGCTGAGAGATAATGCACTAAATAGCTCCCCTTGAACACATGCTTCTATTGATGAACTTAGTGACTGGATGAGAGTGATATCACTCCCAATTTCTCCCTCAAGTACTCAAAAGTCTCTTTTGGTAGTGGCTTCATGAAACTATCTGCAATTTCTTCCTTTGTAGCAACACACTCCAACTTCACTTGCTAATCAACCACTTGGTCTCTTAGGAAATGATATTTGATCAAAATGTGTGTCGTTTTGGAGTGCATGATGAGGTTCTTTGATATGTTAATTGCACTTGTATTATCACAAAAGATAGAAATGGGGTGCTCATACTTAAATTTGATGTCCTTGAAGGTTTGCTTCATCCAAATGACTTGAGTGCAACAAGAAGCTAATACAATATATTTTGCTTATGTTGTGGACAAAAAAATTGACTCTTGTTTCTTAACCATGACACAAGATTGTGTCCAAGAAATAATGCACCTCCACTTGTGCTTTTTATATCATCAATACTGTCAGTCCAATCCATATTCGTGTAGGTTGTGATAGTGAAATTTTCACCTCTTGGATACCACAACCCAAAATCCATAGTGCCCTTTTGATATTTCAATATTCTCTTCACTACTTGAACATGTGTTTCCTTTGGTGCTACTTGAAACCATGCCACCAAACCAACTGCTTGCATAATGTCAGGTCTTGGTGTTGTCACATATAACAAACTTCCAATCGTGGACCTGTATAGAATTTGATTTTCCTCATGAGATTCATTATCCTTGCTCAATTTGAATCATGTAACCATGGGATTACTCACTAGATTGCAGTCCTCCATCCTAAATTTCTTCAACATTTATTTAAAATACTTGGTTTGTGAAATGAATATCCCCTTACTTGATTGGGAAATTCACAACCTAAAAAATAAGGACAACTCACCAAGCATAGACATTTTTAACTCCTTTTGCATGTTCATTGCAAACTACTAACACATCTTATCATTGCTACCTCCAAAAATAATGTTGTCCATATAAACTACAACAATCAATTGATGATCATCTTTAGTCTTTTTGTCTTCCAAGACTCGGCGAGTCAACTGCAAAGGGAGAGCATCACCCAAGTGCTTTACCTCCAACCACAGACTTAAGCGGTCCCCTGCAGACCTTCCATACTGGAAGTGGCCTTTCCCTTCAACGAAGGAAGTGGTTAGGAACCCCCTAAGAAAAGCCATCTAAGCTTTGGTGTTTGTGACCTACTTAACCAATACCATCTATCAACTATGGATGACCTCCAACTATGACAGACAACTTTGATTGCGTTAAGTGTCTAGTACATAGTGAACCAACACGTGCATGCAGTGACTCATGCACCCACTTTGGCCAAAGTTGTTTTGTGTTCAATAAACATTTGCTACTTACTTGGAGCAAAGTCGTACGTTCACCCACCCTACTCAACTTGGAGACTTATATGACTTAATACTTAATAGTAGCATTCGTTCCTGGTAAGTGAATGCATCATCAAATCATACTTACAGTAATACTCATATGTTTTGAATAGTTGTATTTAAGAAATATACATTATTTAATAATTTTAATTTGAAAGAAATAATTTATATTTTATTTTTACTTATACTATTAGAAGATAAAATTCTATATATTTAAATTATTTATACTACTATAATATAAAATTATAGGTTGTACTATTATTTCAAAATATTTAGAAAAAAATATTTTTAGCACCAGTTAAAATGTAAAAATGAAAAAATAAATCAAAAATCAAAAATTAAAAATGTAAGAAAATAAATTTTAAAATATGATAATTCAATATTTTCTAAAATATTTTTAAAAATATGTGTACAAAATAATAATATATAGATTGTTGTTAGCAATACCCCTTTTGAAACCTTGTTATTGTATATACTTGTCCAATCTTGAGTACCAAGCTCTCAAGGCTTGTTTTAGCCCATAAAGTGCCTTCTTTATCCTACATACATAGTTAATGTATAGATTGTTGTTAGCAATACCCCTTTTGAAACCTTGTTATTGTATATACTTGTCCAATCTTGAGTACCAAGCTCTCAAGGCTTGTTTTAGCCCATAAAGTGCCTTCTTTATCCTACATACATAGTTAATGTATAGATTGTTGTTAGCAATGCCCCTTTTGAAACCTTGTTATTGTATATACTTGTCCAATCTTGAGTACCAAGCTCTCAAGGCTTGTTTTAGCCCATAAAGTGCCTTCTTTATCCTACATACATAGTTCTCATTCTCTGATAGGAGAAACCATTTTGGTTGTTCAATATACACTTCTTCCTCCAAGTTTTCATTAAGAAAAGCTAGCTTGACATCAATTTGATAGACTTTGAAATTCTTGAAAAAAGTGAATGCTAAGAACATCCTTATAGCCTCCATACAAGAATCATGGACAAAAGCTTCTTCAAAATCAATTCCTTCGACTTGAGTGTATCCCTTGCATACTAATCTTTCCTTGTTCCTCACAACTTGGCCATCCTCATTCAACTTGTTCCTAAATACCCACTTAGTACCAATCACATTTGTATCCTTAAGTCATGGGACAAGTTCGGGCAAGTTTCATTCCTCTCAATTTAATGCAACTCTTCTTCCATAGCCTTTATCCAGTGCTTTTCTTCACTTGCTTCTATAATCCTTTGGTTCTATTTTAGAAAGAAAACACAAGTTTGCACGCTCAAATGTGCTAGCTATTCTCTTCCTTGTTTGAATTTTTGTATCTCCGTCACCAATGATTAATTTTTTTGGATGATTCTTTTGAACAAATCTAGATGGAGTCTTGGGTGGTGCTCTTGATGGATTTTTTGGATTTCTTTGTTCAATTTCTCCATTTTCAACTTCTTCCTCTACTTCTTCTTTGATACTATCTTCTTGATGATTAACTTCTTGTACTATTTCCTTTTGACGCATTTCTTCATCAACTCTCACATTTGCGCTTTCAACAATTTTGTGCAATCTTTTGTTATAACAGTTATAGGATTTGCTTCTCATAGAATATCCAAGGAAGATACCCTCATCACACCTAGAATCAAACTTTTCCAAGTCTTTGTCATCTTGCCTAATATAATATTTTCTTCCAAATATTTTAAAATACATCACTGACGTAGGCCTTCCCTTCCAAAGTTCATATGGTGTTTTGTTATTGTTCACTCTAATTTGTGCTCAATTTAGAATGTAGGTTGCCATATGCATCACTTCTTTCCAAAAGGTGTTAGTAAAGTTGGACTCTTTCAACATTGCTCTTGCCATTCCTTGGACTATCCTATTTTTCCTCTCAACAACTCCATTATGATTTGGAGTTCTTGTGGTTGAATATTGCCTTCGTATTCTATGTCGTTCACATAATTCTTCAAACTCATTTGAGGTGAATTCTCCTCCTTTATTCTTAGGCATTTGATTATCAAACTGTTTTCATTCTCTACTAAAGATTTGATTGTCTTAAACTTCTTAGGAGCTTCCAAATTTTCTTTTAGGAAGGTATTCCAAGCCATCCTAAAATAATCATATATTAATAACATAAAGCAACTCTCACCTTGTAAGCTTTTGGGTGTTGCTAAAATAGTGTGTCTCACTTTTGGGACATCTTGATTTTTACCTAAAATCACTTATTTTTAGAAAAAAACTAATGATTTAAGCCTTGAGAGGTTCCATCTAAAGGGTTTTAATTGAAGGGGGTTAGATAAGACCCCCTTAGATCAAACCCCATTGGATAGAACCCCTCTAGTATTAAATCATACCCAAAATGGAGTCTCCTTTGCACTTATCAAAATGCTAGCAAAAAAATGCTTTTTTTTAACCTTTTGAGGTATTAAATAAAGTCATTTAGAAATTATATTCTGCAAGATCATAGCCCTCGAAGCGATAATTCCAACAAGTATAGTTTTGATATGTTTTCATTTTATCATGTATTTAATTTTCAATTTTTACTAAATATAGGGTTTTCACCAAACATCAAGTTCTTCATTCTATAGAGGTGGAAAAATAGTAAACTATTGTAAAAAAAATTAAAAATACCTTTTCCCTAGGTATTGATGTCCTTGTTTCACCAAAAAAAATTGGATGTTAATTTATACACAAGTGATGTTTGACAACTTACTCCAATGTCTAAATTATAGTTATAGTGACTTCAAAAATTAATTAAAAACAAATATGTAACAAAAAATTATAAAAAAATATCCTCGCCCTAGATATTAATATTAAGAATCTATATTTTAAAAATTAGAATTTTATCCTTTCTAGAAAAAAAATTATGTTTGACGACATAAACATTACTTTCTGAAAATGTTGTTTATCGTTTAAAACTATTTATTAAAGGCGATGTTTAAAGATTCATGATTTATTTCAGAGTTTTTAAAAAATATATATATTTAGAATCTACACACAAATTGCAGCAAATCATTAGTTCACATCATCTTCAAATTCTTAACGGTTTAGCTGTTATAGGTCTCAAGAGGTGAAAATTTAGTTAAAAATGTTGATATAAATGTCCATCTTGGCCAAAAAGTTAGTATGTATGAGTTCCAAAGCCTTTGATGTAGAGTGCTCCTTTGACTTGAAACTTGACCTTGTTTGCTTTCCACATTGGCATTGTTTGTAGATCATATTAAATGATTGTTCTATCCTTGGCATGTCCCTTACAACTCGATTATGGCTAATATTCACAAGGTTATTGAAGTTTAAAAGTCCCATCATTTTGTGCCACAACCAAGTCTCATTTTCTTGTGCCATGCATCACTTTTCTCTTTTGACTTCACTAAGTATAGAGGTTGTTTGCAGTCTTATTATTAGCATCTACAACAAGTTTCCTTATTCTTGTTTTCTAATTTCACAACCACTTGGATGAAATTTGAGGGTGTGCCCTTGATCACACAATTGACTCACATGTAGAAAATTGTGCTTCAATCCTTCAACATATAATACATTTTCGATCTTTGTCTTTCCATTGCCAAAACTAAGAGTACCTTTTCCCATGATCCTTGCTATAGCATTGTCTCCAAACTTTATAGTTCCTCCAAATATTTCTTTCAAAGTGAGGAACTTGCTTTTATCCCCTATCTTATGTCTTGAGCAACTATTGTCAATGTACCATTGATTTTCTTCATTTTGCACATGGAGGGCTGCTTGTACTAGCATGTCCAATTTTTCTTTCATTTCAAGCTTCTTCTTCCAAACTTTTGTAGATTACTCTTTTGCCTTGTCAAGACCATCCTCCTTGTTTTGTTTTGGAGGTTCAACAAAGTCACTTCTACAAGAACATGTTGTATGACCAAAATTCTTGCACTTGTAGCACATGATGTTGTAGTCCATTAGAGGATCAAATGGTTTATAGTTTCTTTTTAGGAAACTAAAATCCCTCCTTGCATGAGCTCTAGAATCTATTTCCTTATGACCAAAATCATTACAAAATAAACAATAACTATAAGAAGAATATTGAAACCTATTCATTTGTGCTTGTCTTTGAGGGAATGATCTTTGGAAACCCTCATTGTTGCCTTTGTGAGGAATGTTACTCTCTCTCTTCTTTAAACTACCACCATTAATGGATCCTTTGAGCATATTTGTATAGCTTTTTGGTTTTTCCTCATTTGTATAGCCTTAGAGCCTAAACCTTCCTTGATTGTCTTTTTTTTTCCGTCAAAACCAAGACTAGTCTTGATAAAAGGTGATCTTTAGGAGTCTATAATATCTTCTAGAATTTCATCTCTTTTCAAGCTTCATGTTTCAATTTAATTGATTATTTAATTTTTCCAACTCCTTCCTTAAGGAAATAACTTCAAGCTCCAACTTCTCACACTCTAATTCCTTTGCCTTTACCTGATCTCTTACCACTTCTTCAATTCATTTTTCTTCCTCAATTTGAACCTTCAGATTCATTATCATCTTTTCTGATTCTTTAAAACTTTGAGATGATTTCACTTTAGTTCTGCTATCCTCTTGGATTCATGACTTCAATCTTGAATTCCTTTTCTTGAGCTTCTCGATCTTATTGTAGGAAAATTGGAGTTCCTTCTTAAGATCATCTTTATCATCATCTTTGGTATGTTCTTTCAAATCTATTTCTTCTTTACTTTTATCTGCATCCTCTTCTACCTCCATCACCATAAAGAATATCTCCTCTTTATCACTACCAGAGAAGCTTCCATTACTTTTTTTGGATGAGCGATTTGTTTCTTGAATGTAGAGACTCTTTTTATACCCTCAAAATTTCTTCTTTCCTTGCTTCTCTTATATGCTCTTTTTCTTGTTATAATAATGTTTCCTCCTTTCCTTTTGTTGTATTCTTCTTCCTCTTCACTACTTTCACTTTCACCTTGTGGATATTTAGAAGAAAAATTACCTATTCTATCAAATAATTGAAACATTTAAGAGTAGAGTTACCTTTATGGTTTTTGGATCCTTGTTCTTTCTTACAAAGTATACTTCTTCATCACTTGAAATTTCACTCAATATATATCCTTTGTTCTTCATCTTCTTGGATGCTTTCAAAGAGGATTTTTGTTTTGATGGCTTCTTGTTCATCCTCATTTCGTACATCGTGAGGATACCATGCAACTTGTCCATCCTCAAAGTTTCTAGATCCTTCATTTCCTTGATGGCAAAAAATTTCACATCAAATCTCATGGGAAGAGATCTTAAAACCTTTTGCATAATTATTGCATCCTCAACTTTTTCTCCAAGACCACAAATAGTGTTGAAGATTTCATCCTCATGAAGTAGGTAGGTGGTGATATCTTCATCCTTCATCTTCAAACTCTCAAATTGTCTCTTGTGGGTTTGAAGTTTGGGCTTCTTAACCTTGTTATCTCCATATATATTTTTTAGCTTATCCCACATGTCCTTAGCCGATTTGCAATGCATAACATTCACAAACTTTGATTCAGATAATCCACACAAGATTTCATTTTTGGCTTTGGCATTGTTCTTGTTGGCCTTCTTTTTGGCTTTATCTATTATTGGGGTTGTAGGAGGAGTATAACCAACTTCAATGGATTGAAAAATATCATACCCTTGAGAGAATTCAAGTAAGTCTCCATCCTTATGTTTCAAGAAGATTAATGTGATCCATCAAATAGTGGTGCCCTATTTGAGGAGAATCCATAGCCTTTGGCCATGTGTGCTTCCTGAATCTACCTTCAAATAGTTAGGCCAACTCTGAAGGAACCGAATCTAATACCAATTGATGAAACACACATTTATATTGAGAGGGGGGTGAATCAGTATAGATCAAAACTTTACATTTCATAAATTAAATAATCACAACAATATTACTTCAAAACTTCAACATCAATGGCAATTACCATACATGCAAGATCTAACAAGTAAGCACACACATAAGAGACACAATTTAATGTGGAAACCCTTATGGGAAAAAATCACAAAATATTTCTTGTATTAATCTTCTTACAAATTTGTAGACACCAACCTATTGGAGACTTCAACACCCACCACTAAGCACCAACCCAGCAAGAGACACCAATCTCTTCCAATAATCGGCTCCAACCTCTTGATCTCCTCAAATACAAGGCTATGACCTCCACAAGAACAATATAATAATTTCATTTGTGACTTCTTAGATCTTCCTTCTCAATTTCTCACAAATATGCCATTCATCCACTCATAAATCTATAATATAGTCTTCAATAATTTTGCTCATAGAGACATCATGATCTTGCTTTATTTTTCTTTCCTTCTCATAAAATTGCTACTATAAATCCACTCACATATGTCTCATAGATATGCTCAAATAGCTTTTTATTTCTACTCTTCATGTAAATAATATTCCTTGAATTGATTGATTGTAAACCCTCTTACAACCTCTTATTTATATATTCCAAAATGTCTCTTCACCCAAGGGAGGTGACTCCTCCAAAAGGGCCTACCCTCTTAGCATAAATAATAATTATTTATTTTTAATTTCTTTCTCAAAAGGTCCATTACAAGTTCTATTTTTGTGCGAAGTGTTTTATGTTCAAACTCAAATGGAAGGACAAATTTCTTTCCATGCACCAATTCGTATGGTGTGAACCCTATTGTGGTCTTCCAGGTTGTCCTATATGCCCATACCACTTCAAGGAGTCTTTTTGCCTAGTATTTTCTATGTAGTTGAACTGTTTTGGTGAGAATACCTTCTATTTCTTTGCTTGTAACTTCTACTTTCCCATTAGCCTATGGATGGCAAGGGGTGGATTTCTGATGTTGAATCTCATACTCCTTAACTAACTTTTTAGTCAAATCAGAAGTAAATTGAGGTCCCTGGTCTATGAATATCTCTCTACGAACACCACACATGGTGAAGATGTCTTCATAAAGGAATTTGGCAATATTTCGATCCCTTGCAAATTGTAGTGCTTTCACCTCCACCCATTTTGTGAGGTAGTTATGCAGACCAAAATATATTCTTTATTATTAGATGTTGGAGCTATTGGACCAATAAAATCTAATCCCCATTTTTCAAATGGTTCAATGATCAATTGTGGCTAGAGGGGTATTTTATCACTTTGAGTAGGTTTCCCGTCCTCTGGGATCTGTCACACCTTTTGGTATATTTAACTACATATTTATGAAGTGTAGGCTAGTAGTAACTAGTGGTTAAGATTTTTTAAGTTGTCCTCTTGGTTGTAAAGTGACCTCCACAAGGCTCATCATGAAAATCCTTACAAATATCATAGACTTCATCCTCCTTGGTGTATCTTCTCATTATGTTATTAGGCCCCATATAAAAAAGATAACCGACCACCCATGAATAAGGGAAACCACATTCTAGCATATGGCATCTTTCTCTATGTGAGAGATGTGGTGGTGTCCTCCCTATAGCCAAATAATTAGCTATATATTCATACTGAGGTTTTTTCACATAGAGGGAAAACAAATTTTCATCTAGAAAGGAGTCATCCACTACTTCTATTGATTTTATTTGCAACCTTAAAAGGAAGTCAACTACTATATTTACTTTCCCTAGTTTATCCACAATGGTGATATCAAATTCCTACATTAATAATAACCATCTAACAATCCTCCCTTCAACCACTAGTTTGTTCATAAAATATATTATGGTTGTGTGGTTTGTATGAAAAAAGTAGAGTATATAGTGATGTAATGTCTAAACTTGTTAATGGAATATACCATGCTAACATTTATTTTTTGGTAACTGTGTAGTTAAGCTCAACATCCTAAAGATTCTTACTGATATAGTAAATTGCAGATTCCAAATTCCCTTTCTTTTGTCCTAGAACAACACCAATGGAAAAGTTAGAAGCATCTATATGTATGTGGAAAGGAGTTGTCCAATTAGGTCCTCTGAAGACATGGGCCTTTATAAGGGTTTTTTTGAGGGATTCAAAAGCTTCTTGATAGATAAGTGTCCAATCAAATTCAATGTCCTTAGAGAGGAGGACAAACAATGGGGTTGCTATCTTAGTGAAATCCTTGATAAAACTCTTATAGTACCCTGCATAGCTAAGGAAAATTTTGACATCTTTTTACTTTTGAAGAATAGGTAGAGTGGAAATCACCTCTATTTTATTAGGGTCCACTTGTATTCCTCTACTAAGTGGTGAAATCAATCATCATCAATCATCATTTTTTATGACTCAAAGAAAGGTTGTGATCTTGACACCTTTGAAGAACTTTCTCTAAATTAGTCAATGATTTTTCATAAGAGTTCTCATAAGTGATGAAATCATCCATGTAAATTTCCATGGAATCATGTACAAAATTGAAGAATATTCTTAAGACTGCTCTTTGAAATATTGCAAGGGAATTACACAATCCAAATGGTAAAATTGAATAGTCATACATAACCCATGGGCAGGTAAAAGTGGTCTTTTCCTAATCCTTTGGAGCTATATTTATTTGGTTATACCCACTGAACCCATCTAGGAAGGAGAAATATTTCTTACTTGCTAGTGAATCCAACACTTGATCAATAAAAAGAAGAGGAAAATGATCCTTCCTTGTGTTGTGTTTAATTCCCTATAATCTATACATACCCTCCATTTACCTCTCTTGTTGGGCACAATCACCAATGGGGAAACCCATTGACTATCTAGATATGGGATAAATAAACCCTACATTCAACAATTTTTATAACTTCGTCTTGACTATGCCATGTACAACTAGGTTCATTCTCCTCTATGGTTGCCTAACTGGCCAATAACCAGTATTAATATAGATTTTATGCATGCATAGGATAGGATCTATGCTCTTTATGGCATGATAGTCCCATGAGAATTCTATTGTATGAGTTTGCAACATTGTTAGTAATGAAAATTGTTGGGTATCTATTGAGTGTTTATTGACATTGTTGCAAGTATGTTGTAGGTGTTTTCATTAATGTCAACGATATGGAGTAAGATGGTTGTCATCGATATCAATTAGTATGGAGGAGGTTGTTGATTATGATTATCTCTATTGTCGGCAAAGTGGCAGTATATAGTTGGTTACATATAGTACAATCAAGAAGGATGTCATGATTTGCTATGTCATGTTACTCATGAATGGGTATATGATTCTATGAATGTTGTATTCATTGTCTATTGTTATAATTTACATAGAAGAATCTCTTACAATCAGTGGCTTAGGAAGGTGCTCTGAAAAGGCTCTAGAGAATGCTCCACATTCCTCTTCATATGAAGGTATGTTGTGGTTTGAAGGCTAGGAAAAGCCAAGCAATCAATGTATGTGTTTCATTTTTTAGTTCTTGGATGTTACCGCAAAAGTTTCCTGAGTAAGCAGAGCAATGACTGAGCTATTGCAATCATGGAAGTTTCTGAGAAATGCTCCACATTTCTCTACAATTTTTGTTATGGTCTTGCAATTTGGAGGATGTGTTTCTAATTTCTATCTATTACCTTTCCTTGAGTTTTAGTTGTTGAAGTATACCACAAGTTGACTTGTCAAAGTTATATCTCAAGATTATGTTGTTTGGGTTTTTGATAGATACTGGTTCTATATCTTTTTTTGTGTGCTAGCACAACATTGCATAAAGCTATAAAACAAGGGCATGGAAATATTCTTGAATATCATTTAATGCTTGTAATGTGATCCACATGATGATAACTTACTTTTCTAGTACCACTTGTGGTATATAAATTAATATTTCAAGGGTTGGCTGTTTGTTGGGCCGACTTAGTGTTCTAAGTTGTTTGCACCAAGTTTTTGTGGCTTGTGATAGGCCAAAACTAAGGTAAAGAATAAACTAGATTTAGCTTGATCTAAGTGTCAATCTGGGGATTGTAAGCTCATGAAAGGTATC
>VDFB02188152.1:0-14670 GCA_007258455.2 Sequoia sempervirens | reverse complement strand
AAAACTTCAAATGTGGAAGCGTACACAGATAATTACACCTTCAAATTAGATTTTCATTCCTTTGAAAAACTTACAAGGCAACCTTCACAAGTGATACAAGTCATAACTGCATTGAAATCAACATGTACTATGTTGTTTTGGTATGTTACAACTTAAATTTCTCAGTCCTTAGAAAAACTTCTAAAGCCTTGCATGATTCTATCTTGCTCCTATCTTTATACTAATTTAACTAAAAATCTAATCTTCCAAAAAATCAACTTTAGTTACAAAAAACATCTTTATCACTTTTAAGGATGAGATAGAAGATAAGTCTAAATCACTAATGCATACCTACACTTTATTAGACTTATGTAGCTAAATAAAAGATTGTTGGTTGTAACCCATGTCCACCTTATAAAGGTATTAGGTGAAACTTTCAGATATTTAGAGTCATTATAGTTTGTTCATTTGACAAGTGCTAGGAGGTGTGCTTCTGCTTCTAGTGCTTGAAGTCAATCCAATAGCATAACAATAAGGCCTACAAAAGATCCCAAATGAAGAGCCCAGGTCCTAATATAAAGATGAAGAGGTTTCCCCTAGAAGCTTCCCAAGAAGGGCTTTTTCCCAAACCCTAATTTTGAATTCAACATTTCCCTCCAAAAGGTGGCGTCCTTTTTCCCTTAATGAAATATTTCACCTTTTTATAAAAGTCAATCTCTCCTCAAGTAGGCGTCCATTTCACTTAGCCCATAATTTGACTTCAAAAATATAATTTATCTTTTCAATGAAGAGCTTACCCATCAAGTCCCCTTTTTAAGAACAACATGAAGTTATAATGCTAGGCAAGGGGGGCGTTATAATATTAAATTATAATATTATAATGTGAAAATACTTCTCTCCATAAAAATGCACCCAAGGGCCAAAAACAATATTGCCAACTGAACCAACTCAAGAAGAAGACCAATCAGACTTAATTCCCCAACTCGCCCACCGCTAAAATAGAATTTGAAAGTAAAAATAGAATTTACTAAAAATAGTAAATTCATGAAGTTGCTCTCAAACGCCAACTCCACTACATATACCAATGCTAGAAAGCCTTCTTTAAACCCAGAAAGAATCCGCAATCCAATTTTCAAACTTCAAGCAATAACCTCCTCAAAATTAGGAAACCCTAATTTCACCATCCGAGTAGCCTGCGGGTCTCCAGAATAGGCCAACGGTCAACTGCAACAATCATATTTGAGAAGGGGACATTAAGCAAATTCTCCCCTGCAAATTGCTTGCCCCTGCTAATCGCAGTCCTGATGCCGTGAATCTCCTCATTCTCCCAAGTAGCATCCTCCAAGAGTAAATTCTTCCAGTTCACCAAGTACTCTTTGATTGTCCTCCTCCTCAAAGAACGCTCTCTGGAATTAATAATCTCTTTTGGAATCAAGGTCAACTGCCCTTCTTCATCTAAGGGAGGCAACTGTGGATAAGCAACAACATTTTGTCCAAGTGCCTTCTTGAGGCGAGACACATGGAAGACGTTGTGGACCTTACTACTCGATGGTAGTTCCAACTCATAAGCCACTGCTCCAACCTTTCTGACAACTTTGAATGGCCTATAGAAGTGAGGTTTGAACTTCTCTGCTCCACTCTTCTTGAGTGTAGACTGTCTGTAAGGCTGAAGTCGAAGATAAACCATATCACCAACCTCAAATGAACGCTCAACACGCTGTTGATCAGCGTACATCTTCTGCTGATTTTGTGCTATTTGAAGGTTGTTTTTCAAGGACTTCAAAATATCTTGACTTTGCTGCAACCAATCCTTGGCTTGAGGGGCTTTGCTATCACCAAACACCAAATCAGCAAAGCTAGGGGCCTCATAACCATAGAGGGCCATGAACGGAGACATCCTTATTGACATGTGGAAGGATGAATTGTAGCAATACTCCCCAATGTGAAGCCATTTCACCCATGCTCTTTGCTGCTCCGAGACATAATTTCTAAGATAGCCCTCCAACCATTTGTTCACTATCTCAGTTTGACCATCTATTTGAGGGTGATAGCTAGTGCTCGGAGCAAGCACTGTACCACTCATCTTGAAAACTTCTTGCCAAAAGGTGCTTAGGAACTTGCTGTCCCTATCAGTTACAATGTTTTTCAGCAACCCATGCAATCTAAACACTTCATGGAAAAACAGATCTGCAACTTGAGCTGCTGAAAATGAACTGGTAATGGCAAAGAAATGAGCAAATTTTGTTAATCTATCCACCACAACATAGATACAATCTTTGCCTTGAGCCCTAGGCAATCCCGTGATGAAATCCATCGAAATGCTTTCCCATTTTTGATTTGGAATGGGAAGTGGCTGCAGTAGACCAGCTGGAAGAGAGTGCTCATTTTTGTTCATTTGACAAGTGCTACACTCCTTGATGTAACGTTGAACTTCCTCTTTCAACCCCTTCCAAGAAAACCTTTCTCGAATCTGCCTATATGTTTTGAAGTAGCCTTGATGACCAGCAAGTGGGATGTCATGGAAAGTCATCAAAATCTTCTTCTTGAGTTTGGAATCAGCCACCAAAAAGATTCTTCCCTTGTAATGTATCAAACCATCAATTACCTTGTACCTTTCATCATGAAAAGTACCTTCAATGATGCTGGTTGCAAACTGATTTTTGGCATAATCAGCAAGCAACATCTCCTTCCAATCAGCAGTAAGCTCACACAATGAGCTCAAATGAGGTCTCCTAGATAGAGCATCAACCACAACGTTATTTTTCCCTTTGACATACTCAATGTCAAAATCGTAAGCTTGAAGCTTACTCACCCACTTTTGTTGTCTTTCATTCAAGTCCTTTTGATGCATGAAGTGCTTGAGACTGTTGTGATCGGTCTTGACCACAAACTTGCTCCCCACCAGATACTGTCTAAACTTTGCTAATGCATGCATGATTGCAAGCATTTCCTTGTCATAGATGGAATAGGCCCTTTCAACACCCCTTAGTTTTCTGCTTTCAAACACAATGGGATGCTTGTCTTGCATCAAAACATCCCCTAACCTAAAAATAGAAGGTCCTGCTGAAAACCATCACAAAACCCAATACTGGCTCTGAGTCCCCTAACCACTACACGTAGCCTACGGGAACTCTGGAATAGGCTAATGGAAAACTCCAACTGCTTAGGTGCAAGAAGGGGACACTACAAATTGTGCTTGATGTTATTAATCTGGCATGTTGAGTGAGCTGCCTCTGTTTTAGCTCATTTGAAATGTCGGATTAAAGGCAATAGACACAATTAACTAGAAATATTGTGAAAATGTCTTCCTACAGAAACCATAGATTCAAAATGCACGTGTATTTGCAGTCATAATGACTGCTCTTCTATATGATTGAAATCGGGCACAAAATGTATTTACAATTTTACTGTTATAGCCCCTGTTTGCCATGAAATGGCATTGAGTACAATTTTACAGACATTTATTGTCATAAGTACATGCCCACCTATATGATGATATTTCCACAAAACTTCTGCAATACCATATTTTTTATTTTTAATCCAACATCTCGAGTGAGCTACCTTAGCCTAGCTCACTTGAAATGTTGGATTAAAAACAACAGACATTTAACCACAAGTATTTTGAAAATGTCTTCTCACAGAAACCTTAAATCCAAAACACACAAGTATTTACAGTCATAATGAGTGCCTTGAAGAATTTTCAAAATACCTGGTTATGTTCTAATGCAAAATAACATTGCATAAATCACGCAATAACGAAAACTTCAAATGTGGAAGCGTACACAGATAATTACACCTTCAAATTAGATTTTCATTCCTTTGAAAAACTTACAAGGCAACCTTCACAAGTGATACAAGTCATAACTGCATTGAAATCAACATGTACTATGTTGTTTTGGTATGTTACAACTTAAATTTCTCAGTCCTTAGAAAAACTTCTAAAGCCTTGCATGATTCTATCTTGCTCCTATCTTTATACTAATTTAACTAAAAATCTAATCTTCCAAAAAATCAACTTTAGTTACAAAAAACATCTTTATCACTTTTAAGGATGAGATAGAAGATAAGTCTAAATCACTAATGCATACCTACACTTTATTAGACTTATGTAGCTAAATAAAAGATTGTTGGTTGTAACCCATGTCCACCTTATAAAGGTATTAGGTGAAACTTTCAGATATTTAGAGTCAGTTTGTTCATTTGACAAGTGCTAGGAGGTGTGCTTTCCTCGAAGCGAGTGCCTGAAGACAATTCAGCAGCATAACGATGTGGTAGACAAAGGATCCCAAATGAAGAGCTGAGGCTTGAATATAAAGACATGAAGAGAGCCTTCTAGAAGCTTCAAGAAGGTGCCCCAAACCCTAATTTTGAATTCAACATTTCCCTCCAAAAGGTGGCGTCCTTTTTCCCTTAATGAAATATTTCACCTTTTTATAAAAGTCAATCTCTCCTCAAGTAGGCGTCCATTTCACTTAGCCCATAATTTGACTTCAAAATATAATTTATCTTTTCAATGAAGAGCTTACCCATCAAGTCCCCTTTTTAAGAACAACATGAAGTTATAATGCTAGGCAAGGGGAGCGTTATAATATTAAATTATAATATTATAATGTGAAAATACTTATCTCTCCATAAAATTGCACCCAAGGGCCAAAAACAATATTGCCAACTGAACCAACTGAAGAAGAAGACCAAGTATCTTGACCCCAGCACGTCACTTTTGCTAAAAAAATAGAGATTTGCTAAAATAGAATTTACTAAAAATAGTAAATTCCTTGGAGTTCCTTTCGAAAGCGTAAATGACCATACCTTATGCAGCTCTCTTAAAACCGAAAGAATCCGCAATCTGATTTCCAAACTTCAAGCAACAACCTCCTCAAAATTAGGAAACCCTAATTTCACCATCCGAGTAGCCTACGGGTATCCGGAATAGGCCAACAGTCAACTGAAGCGATCACATTGAGAAGGGACATTCTGATCCGCCCTCCCCAAAATTGCTTGCCCTCAAGCAATGCACTTAAGTCTGGATCTTTGTAGAATCTCCTCATTCTCCCCAGGGTAGCATCCTCAGGGTAAATTCTTCCACTTCACCAAGTACTCTTTGATTGCTCTCCTCCTCAAAGAAGCGGCTCTCTGGAGTGTAATCTCTTACGGAATCAAGGTCAAGCTGCCCTTCTTCATCTAAGGAGGCGGGATGAAGCAACAACATTGTGTCAGTGCCTTCTTTAAATTTGAGACACATGGAAGGCGTTGTGGACGCTACTACGATGAGTGAGTTCCAACTCATGAGCCCGCTGCTCCAACCTTTGACAACTTTGAATGGCCCATAGGAAATGAGGTTTAGCTTCGGCTCCCTCTTCTTAGTGTAGGCTGTAAAGGGTGAAGTCGAGAAGATAAAACCATATCACCAACCTCAAATGAACGCTCAACACGCTGCTTATCAGCATACATCTTTTGCTGATTTTGTGCCATTTGAAGGTTTTTCTTCAAGGATTTCAAAATATTTTGACTTTGCTGCAACCAATCCTTGGCTTGAGGAGCTTTGCTATCACCAAACACCAAATCAGCAAAGCTAGGAGCCTCATAACCATAGAGAGCCATGAATGGAGACATCTTTATTGACATGTGGAAGGATGAATTGTAGCAATACTCTCCAATGTGGAGCCATTTCACCCATGCTTTTTGCTGCTCCGAGACATAATTCCTAAGATAGCCCTCCAACCATTTGTTCACTATCTCAGTTTGACCATCTGTTTGAGGGTGATAGCTAGTGCTTGGAGTAAGCACTGTACCACTCATCCTGAAAACTTCTTGCCAAAAGGTGCTTAGGAACTTCTTGTCCCTATCACTTACAATGTTTTTCGGCAACCCATGCAACCTAAACACTTCATGGAAAAACAGATCTGCAACTTGAGCTGCTGAAAATGAGCTGGTAATGGCAAAGAAATGAGCAAATTTTGTTAATCTATCCACCACAATAAATACAATCTTTGCATTGAGCCCTAGGCAATCCTATGATGAAATCCATCGAAATGCTTTCCCATTTTTTATTTGGAATGGGAAGTGGCTGCAGTAGACCAGCTGGAAGAGAGTGCTCATTTTTGTTCATTTGACAAGTGCTACACTCCTTGATGTAACGTTGAACTTCCTCTTTCAACCCCTTCCAAGAAAACCTTTCTCGAATCTGCCTATAAGTTTTGAAGTAGCCTTGATGACCAGCAAGTGGGATGTCATGGAAAGTCATCAAAATCTTCTTTTTGAGTTTGGAATCAGCCACCAAAAAGATTCTTCCCTTGTAATGTATCAAACCATCAATTACCTTGTACCTTTCATCATGAAAAGTACCTTCAATGATGCTGGTTGCAAACTGATTTTTGGCATAATCAGCAAGCAACATCTCCTTCCAATCAGCAGTAAGCTCACACAATGAGCTCAAATGAGGTCTCCTAGATAGAGCATCAGCCACAACGTTATTTTTCCCTTTGACATACTCAATGTCAAAATCGTAAACTTGAAGCTTACTCACCCACTTTTGTTGTCTTTCATTCAAGTCCTTTTGATGCATGAAGTGCTTGAGACTATTGTGATCGGTCTTGACCACAAACTTGCTCCCCACCAGATACTGTCTGAACTTCGCTAATGCATGCATGATTGCAAGCATTTCCTTGTAATAGATGGAATAGGCCCTTTCAACGCCCCTTAGTTTTCTGCTTTCAAACACAATGGGATGCTTGTCTTGCATCAAAACAGCCCCAACACCTTCTCCTGATGCATCACACTGTAACTCGAATGGTTTGGAGAAATCTGGTATGGCCAATACTGGACAAGAACTCATGATTTTCTTGAACTTATCAAACACACTTTGAGCCTTTTCTGACCACATGAAAGCCCCCTTTTTAGTGAGGTCAGTAAGAGGAGCAGCACTTTGAGAGTAGCCCTTCACGAATCTTCTGTAGAAGCCACAAAGACCCAAGAACCCCTTCAAATGAGTCAAGTTCTCTGGAGGTGGCCAATCAACTATTGCCTTGATCTTTTCGGGATCAACCTTCACTCCATCAGCGCTGATTATGTGACCAAGGTAGAGCAGCTCTTTCATTCCAAATTCACATTTGGACTCTTTGGCAAACAAACTTTCTGATTCAAGAATGCTAAGCACTTCCTCCAAGTGCTTGAGATGTTCTTCCCACATCTTGCTGAAGATGAGAATATCATCAAAGAAGATCAACACAAATTTCCTCAATTGTCTCTGGAAAACTTTGTTCATACAAGACTGGAAGGTGGCTAGAGCATTAGTCAACCCAAAAGGCATGACTAGGAACTCAAAATGACCATAGTGGCATCTGAATGCCGTCTTCTCAACATCTGAACCTCTCATCCGAATTTGATAGTAACCTGATCTCAAATCAATTTTGGAAAAGAACTTGGCACCATGTAGCTTGTCAATGAGCTCATCTATTCGAGGAATGGGGTACCGATTTTTGATTGTGCTTTGATTCAAGGCACGATAATCCACACACATGCGGATGGTGCCATCCTTCTTCTTCACAAGAACTACAGTTGAAGCGAAGGGACTCTTGCTAGGACGAATGAAGCCCATCTCCAAGAGTTCTTTTATGTTTTTCTCAATCTCATCCTTTTGCTTCTTAGGATACCGATACGGTGTTGTGATGACTGGTTTGGCCCCTTCCTTGAGTTCAATGACATGCTCAGCTCCTCTTTCAGGAGGCGGCCCAGGAGGTAAATCAGCAAACACCTTACTCCTCTTGGTAAGTATAGACTGAATATCTGGAGGATAGTCCCTCTTTGTCTCAACTGGACTAGCCGGAAGGACCATGCATTCCATAGCCCACTCAACTTGATCATGCCGAATCAGCCTCTCCATTCTTTTGAATGAAACTATTCGAGGACCACCATTGGACATTCCTCTTAACACCACCTTCTTTCCATCAAATTGGAACTTGAGCTCCATTGTTTGTAAATTGAGAGAGATTTCACCAAGTGAGCGTAACCATTGTATACCAAGTACTGCATCTGTGTCACCAATAGTAACCACATAGAAGTCATCCTTGACCTCATAGTTGCCCAACTGCATAGACATGTTAGGAACTCTTTGGTTGCATGAAATATGAAACCCATCAGCCACCATGACTTTGAAACCTTCAAACTCTTCAGTTTTGAGACCTCTTTTTGCAACCACTCCTTCGTCAATGAAATTATGTGTTGCCCCAGTGTCAATCAAGGCAACAATTCGGTGACCTCCAACTCCACCACGAACCTTGAAAGATTCGTTCTTTTGAAAACTGGAGAGTTGGGCAATAGGGCCTCCAATTCCTTGCTCATGATCGGACTCTTCTGGAGCTCTCTCTTCCTCGCTGTCCCCAAAATAAGACTGCTGATCAGACATATCAGATTCTGATCCATAATCAGAATAGGTCCCCATTTGATTATAACGCCCTCTTCCAGGACATCTATGACCTTTGGTCCAAAGCTCTAAACATGTATAACACTTGCCCTCCTTTCTGAGCTGTTCACGTTGCTCCTCAGTCAGCTTAGGTGGAAACTTCTTGTGCTGATTTGAAAAATGTCTCTTATCCTTCTTATGGCCAAAGGGTTTAGGCGGAAATTTAGGCCTAGGGGCTGATAACTCCATACTTCGAGACTTCTTGATTGCTTCTTCAAGACTTGGTGGATCGAAAGCTTTAACCCACCCTTTCAAGGGTTCAACCAAACCTTCAGAAAACAAAACAACCAATCTTCTTTCAGTGATGTTGGGCACCATCACAAAAAGTCTCTGGAAATCAGCAATGTAAGAATCCAAGGAGCCATGCTGCTTCAGTTGTGCAAGCTCACGAAATCTTACTTCAGGATCCTTAGTGTCGAACCTATCAATCGGCTTGTTGGTGAATTCTCCGTAGGTTCGAATAAGGTTATGGCCAAGTGTGACCAAACCATGGTACCACCACTCATGGGCAGCTCCCTCCAAATGAAGTGTTGCAAACTTGATGGCATCTTCTTCTGGCATGGGACGGAGTGAAAGGTAGTTGTCTAACTTCTGAACCCACGATCTTGCTGAACACTTATCACTTCCATCGAAGTGAGCCAATGACACCTTCCCAAGGGCTTGTTGATAATCAGTTCTAGGAGCCATATGAGCACGGTTATCAACTCTTCCTCCGTTTCTTCTATTTCTTTGGTTCAAGAATTGATCAAAGGACCATTGGTCTCTAAGATCAGGGGGTAAGGTGGCATACTCCAAGTAGGCTTGCTTGGCATCATCTGCAAAAGGAATGGTAGCTTCAACTTGCGGTTCCTCCCTCTGAGTGAATGTAGGAAAGAGTGGCCTAGAGGCTGATCCGCTAGAGGTGGCCTCATGCTGACCAATAGTTCTACTTCCTCCATTACCATTGTTCCCATTGACTCCACTGTTTTCTCCTGTAGCATGGTTTTGATTAGGAGTATGATTCTGAGGAGTTTGTTGGTCCATTCGTGCAAGTAACCGGGACATCATTTCAATCATCCCCTCAAACTTCTTTTCCATCCTTTCATCTCTTTCATCCATGGCTTGCTTATGACTTTCTGCCATGTTCTCAACTGTCTTACCAGTATCTACTACTCTTCCTGTTTCTCTCAAAGCCTCTAAAAAAGTATCTGCTTCTGGCACTGGCAGAAACTGTGTTTGTTGTCTTCTGGCCTGACTTCTGGTGAAGTATCTGCAATCACTGTCACTCATCTGACAACTGAATCACTGTAGGGCACAGGTTGGCAGAATCATGGCTCTGATACCACTGTAATGATCCAGACCAATTTTTTTTTTGTTTTTCAAATGCAATTACAATCAACACGCACCCGTTAAGGTTAGCTCTAAACCAAAACGTTGCGGAAAGTAACTCTAACCAAAATGTACACCAGGATCCCGATGTGGGCAAGGTGTGAGCATTGGTCAGAGGAGCTAATGCAGAAGCAAACTGGAAAGGTAACTCTAACCAATGATGCGTCTAGGATAGATGAGCATATGGTCAGAGGATCCAATGCAAGATGAGCTGAAATAACTCTAACCAAGAATGGCGCCGAGTGATGGCGAGCATGTGGTCAGAGGGTCCCTACAACTATTTACTAAAAGCAAATAGGCGGCAAGCCAGCCTCTTCCACTTATTCAATGGGGAGTACATGTAAATTCAAAGATGAGAAGAGAGAATTGCTGACATTACTACTGTTCAGCTTACAATAAGTTAGAGAGCCTGCCAAGAGCACAAGATTAGAAGCTTCAGATGCTGCAATAATTCTTAACTAATCTCCAAAGCCCCAAATCCCTTTAGTAACAACTTCTCACTCACAAATGAACTTTTCCCAAATCTGATATGACTGATTATGACAGAAAATTGTACAGACCAGCAACACAACAACTTACTAAAATGCTCACAAATCACTCAAATCTCACTCAAATCACATGAAACTAAATGCATTCAACTCCTAATATGATGGCGCCCCCAAAATGACTGAGAAACCAACCCAAATGACTCTTATTTATTTTGCACGGAAATCAATGCATCTTGAGAAAAGTACGGCCCTCAAGGAGGGGCAATTTTGCTCCATAAAATTCAAGACACAAGCATAAAATCTGAAACTTGGCACACTTGGTCGCCCCTAGCAAGAAATCAGATTGGTTAAATACCCAGAACTGCAATATTTTTATTTTCAAAGATATAAGCAAATCTTACAATCAGCTATGATAATCAGCAACTGCAAAATGAGACAGAAAATGCAAGCTAGAACTCCAAAATGCAAGATATTCAACTGAAATGCAAAACAAACCTATTACAAACTATCCTCTCAACTAGTTGCTATCTTTCAAGCAAGAAGATTAGCCAATGCTAGGAGGTGTGCTTTCCTTGAAGCGAGTGCCTGAAGTCAATCCAACAGCATAACAATAAGGTAGACAAAAGATCCCAAATGAAGAGCTGAGGCCTGAATATAAAGGCATGAAGAGAGCCTTCTAGAAGCTTCAAGAAGGGCGTCCCAAACCCTAATTTTGAATTCAACATTTTCCCTCCAAAAGGTGGCGTCCTTTTTCCCTTAATAAAATATTTCACCTTTTTATAAAAGTCAATCTCTCCTCAAGTAGGCGTCCATTTCACTTAGCCCATAATTTGACTTCAAATATAATTTATCTTTTCAATGAAGAGCTTACCCATCAAGTCCCCTTTTTAAGAACAACATAAAGTTATAATGCTAGGCAAGGGGGGCATTATAATATTAAATTATAATATTATAATGTGAAAATACTTCTCTCCATAAAAATGCACCCAAGGGCCAAAAACAAGATTTCCAACTGAACCAACTGAAGAAGAAGACCAACTGTACTGAACCCAACCTGTCCACTGCTAAAAATAGAATTTACTAAAAATAGTAAATTCATGAAGTTGCTCGAAACGCCAAACTGACCATACCACTGCGAAGCTCTCTGAAAACCCAGAAAGAATCCGCAATCTGATTTCCAAACTTCAAGCAACAACCTCCTTAAAATAAGGAAACCCTAATTTCACCATCCGAGTAGCCTACGGGTCTCCGGAATAGGCCAACGGTCAATTGAAACGATCACATTTGAGAAGGGGACATTACATCTTCTGACTTGAATATTGTTATGCTGCCGAAATGGTGTTGGGACTGCTTCGAGGAATGAATGCCTCCTAGCTTGGCTCATCTTCTTGCTTGAAAGATAGCAACTAGTTGAGAGATAGTTTGTAATAGGTTTGTCTTGCATTTTCAGTTGAGTATCTTGCATTTTGGAGTTCTAGTTTGCATTTTTCTGTCTCATTTTGGAGTTACTGAATATCATAGCTGATTGTAAGAATTGCTCATATCTCATGAAATAAAAATATTATTGTTCTGGGCATTGCATAAATCTTTTTCTCTATGTGGGGCGACCATTCTTGCAAAGTTGTAGATTTTTTAATGCTGATTTGGATTTTTAAAAGCAAAATCGCCTCTCTCTTGGCCGTACCATTCTAGTCTGCCTGGTAAAGGGTTAGAAAAAAAATACTTCAATTTGTTAGCTGTTTCTTTGCCCAGTCTTCATTGCCATCATTATAGCTTTCATTTGCATCAAGTCTCATGTCATTCCGGCAAGTATTGAGTGAGTTGTGAGTATTTTGGTGAATTCTAGGGTTGTTGATTGCTGCATTTCAGTTGCTGGTCTGTTATATCAGTCATAGATAAATGCAGATTTTTGAGAAGTTTGAGTCCAGAGAGGTTTGTCAAGCATTGAGGAAGTCTTACAAATTATTGCAGCATTGAAGAACTTGGAGTACTAGGCTTTGGCAAACATTCTAACATATTGTAAGTTGATTAGTAGTACTATCAGCAATTCTCCTATCTATCTTTCTCTTACTTTATTGTACTTCCCACTGAAGAAGTGGAAGAGGCTGGCTTGCCGCCTATTTACATTTGAATTGCATTGTAGTTCTTGCATCTCCGCCCTATGGTAGCTCCATTCCCACTCCGGGTTTGAAAGCACATTCTGGGTGTTGAGTTTACTTTCAGCACTTGTAGTGGTAGAGATTCTCTGACCATATGTTCGTCCATCTTGGGCACATTCTTGGTTAGAGTTACTTTCCAGCATGCATTGAGATCCTCTAACCATATGCTCACATCTTGCCCATCTTGGGATCCTGGTGTACATTCTTGGTTAGAGTTGTATTCCGCATCGTTTTGGTTTAAGTGCTAACCCTAACGGATGTGTGTTGCATTACTTCTTATAATAATAAAAAAGTAAAATTGAGGTTGAATTTTTACAAGTCCCTTGAAGGAAATACTGGCAAATCACAGCTGACCAATTTGTGAGACTGCTTGCTGCATGAAGGAATTGGGTTGGTGCCAGTCTTTCTAGCAATCTTAGCATGCAAGAAACTTTGTTCAAGAGAGGATAGAGTATCCGTTGGGAAACTTTATTCTGTGTTGGTGCGGTCATAAAACACCCGTCAACAAGTTGTCACAACGATACTTTGAATCATGAACAGTTGATTCTAGGTGGGTAAATGATTGGAATGCACTTGTCAAGGAATCAGCCTCATCTATCCTCAAGCTCAAAGCAATAAGTGGTTTAAATAAAAAAACGTTAGAATGTTGGAATATTACATTTAAAGCAAAGTAACATTATCGTTATACATTTAAAACTTTAAAACATGTTACATTATACTTTTCTGTTATATTAAAACTTTTAAATTTTTATATCAAAAGCTTAAAACTATTATCATGGTGGGATATCATGATAGGGCACAAAGCATTAAAAAATTTAAATATTATAAACTATGCTTAGATTTTTTTGGCTCAAATATAAATAATATATTTTACATTTTAGTAAAGTATATACATATTTGGCTGTCATAAGTCCCAGTCTCCTATTTTTCCAAAAAATGTACTAGTACTGGTATTCATCTCATGGCAACTATGTTATATACCCATGATTATTAATTTGGGGAAATTATATATAGACAATACCTATAATTTTATTGTGCATAATAAAATTTTAGATGTTGTCTGTATATAATTTACCTAAATTAGTAAAGCTCAAAGTTATTGGCAATATAATTATGGCTATATATAATTAGATAGTAACTGGCTGCACTATACGAAATAAAAATTGCCATACTGCTAAACCTGAACCTGAACCTATACATACCCCAACTGGCAACTTAGTTTATAGACAATATAATAGTCATAGAACCACATATATGAATTTGATAAAGGATGGCATCTATCAAAAACATTTCAAGAAACTGCATAACCATCAAACAACAATAATTTAACATTTAAAGGTTTCCAAATTTCAATTTAAAAATTCTATCAATATTATCTGAATGTTAAGAGTTTACAATTCGCATTCTGAATAATCTAGAGTGCCACCATGACTATACTGAGTACAGGTGGCACCACAGAAACATCTAATGTGAGTTTTAAATGTACGTTGAACCCAAGGTCCATGCTACTTTAGTCTTTTACTATTGTCAGAGTTGAGATTTGGAACATTGTGGGTCATGGCCCTGCTCAAATGTCATATCACACAATTCAAATTCTTCGCCTAAAAATGATGTTGATCATATGATCTAGATGTATAGTGTGAGGTAGCTCACCAGCTAATTTGATTATCTAATTTGACATGTGCAGGAAGGTGCTGCATTTTTATTAGTCTGCAATGACAGATAGTAATGTGCTTACAAAAGTGCATCCAGAAAGTCATTTGACTCGATGTTTTTTCTGATGCTTCATACTGAAGAAAAATATTTTCAAGAATTGGATGCTCTATATCTTTATTACATTATTTACAACGAAACGTTTGCTAGGACAGATTTGAAGAAGATTCTTAAAGTGGGTCTAACTCAAGCCATCTGACTTGTGAATCAACAGCAGCAGCAAAGAGGATTAGTAGGAGTACTGTTATAACATACATTAGGATCAAATTAAATCACACAAGCTCCACCATGCAATAGAAGAACAAAAGACACCAATATATGTTGTTACTTGAGGTACTCAAACTACTTACTATAAGAATAGAGTAAAGTTGTATTTTAAATTGAGTGAATAATAAGGTATGCAATCGGACTATGTGTTTAGCAGCACTTAACCATTTACATGGTTTGGTGGTGTGATGTCCCGTATACCAACGATATCAGAAGGTAGGACTATATCAGTGGT
>VDFB02188151.1:0-10402 GCA_007258455.2 Sequoia sempervirens | reverse complement strand
TTATATGAAAGAGGACTATTAATATGGATAGGGTTAGGGAAACAAGTAGGTCCTACCTTAATCTTATTGTTGTTGAATTTTTAGGGGAGGTAGTTCATGTTAAGGGAACACAATATCCATATTTGTTGCATGCATAAAATCAAAAAAGGTTGCATCATTCGATCTAACAAAAGGTGGCACCACTATTTTCTGTAAGGCCTCTTAAAGCATTCCATGGTATGTAGGTAAGGTTTGAATTAAGTCCCAAAGAGATATCTTAGCTCTAGAGGATTATAAAACTGCTCAACAAGATTGCACTTTTTCCCCACATGTTGACAAAAATGGGATAGGGGGAAGATAAAGTTGAGGAAACGGAATAGAAGTGGAGGTGATTTTCGTTTTCTTTGTTGTTTTTGGTTATTTAGAGTGTTGTGTGTGTTATCAATTCTATTTGGTTCTTGTAGCACACTTTGATCAATATTATTATTTTTAGTAAGTTATTTTGCAAACTTTTTAATGTGCCTAATAGGTTTAGGTTGGTTTGGACCTCTAATAGTTACAAAACATTTAGTGTTATATGTGTGAGCAACTGAATGGCAATGAGGTTGCTATGACACTGTAACCGTTTTTTAAAATTTTGGAACATTAGAAAGAGGATAGGTAACAAATTTTTGGTTTAGGAAACATCTTAGGAGAGGGTAAAGTGGTGAAAGGAAACATGTTGAGAAGGAAATTTGGTAATTTCACAAAGTTTAGACAAGACACATTATTTGGCTATTGTTCCCAAGGGAGAGCCATGTAGGTTGGGTGGTATTTTAATCAATTTTTGTGTGAGGTGCAATAGTTTTAAGGTTAATGCAATAAATTAGGTGAATTAGGGTCAAACTAGTAATAGATAGAAAAATTAATAATTTTTGAGAGAACTTATAAGCAACAGGAACCATATTTGAGTAAAGGATACAAAGCATAATCTTACACCAAAATTTGAGGTCAAACTAAGTGGACAAGGGTACTGGGTGGCCTAGTCTAGGATTATAGATTAAGGTTTCAAATTTTGTACATGTAAAGTAGTTTCTATAAGTTCTTTTTGTGAAAACATAGGTCTAAAGTCTATCAAAGTTTGGGAAATTAATGTGCCCTATTTTTTTCTATAAGAGGCACATGCAAGCATGAATTAGGGATTTTAAGCATTCAAAGGAGCCGATAGATAAAATTAGCTTGACACATGAGTGCCCTTAGGAGGAATAAAGTAGGAGAAAGTGTTGATAAGACGGATATGCCAATGAGATGGTAAAAGAAGGTGTTTTAGGTGTGTTTTGTGTAAAGAAAAAGGTGTTTAAATGCTTTACTTATACAAAGAACATATACAAAATTTGTAAATGGAAATAAAAAATTTCAAATCTAATGCCCCAAATAAGGAAAACCCTATCTAATAATATGAAAAATAGAGGTTATTAAATATTATACTATTATGTTATTATCTAATGCCCTAAAATATAAAATAGAGGTTACATTTTTCCTTAGATTATATGTATTGTAGTTGTAATATTATACTTTTCGTTCAATCTTGGATAGTCTCTCAACTATAGAGCTCGTGTATGAGGTGTTAAATTGAATTAGATAGATTTCAAGCCATTGTATAGCGTTTTCTCATAATCGCTAATGAAAATATTACCTTCCATACAATGACATTTTCCCTTCATCCTATAATCCTTTCATTGAATATTATCTCCTCCAAAATTATTTATTTCTAATGTCATATTAAAAATGAGGTCAAGGTTATATTAAAGAACATGTTTAGAGGATTGATATGCAAGAATTAAATTTTTAAATAAATCTTTGTACCTAATTCAAGTACCCTGTTTTTTGTTGTTCATAATTTGTATGTTATAAAATATAACTAAAATGTTGAATAAGTGACATAATGAATGTATGGATAATACAAAGATGCTAAAATATTAAATTTTCTTGAATGCCTTTAGATGCTTGAATTAAATAATTATCAATTATATTTAAAAATCCTTTGTAACTCACCAATAAAAATGTACTAATGTGTATTAGTTTGAAAGGTTTATAGATGCAAGATGATGGGAAATAGTTAGAATTTCAAATTTAGTGAACTTGAGGAAAATGAAACTTGGTGTTGACAAATGTACACCAAATGTGGTTCAAAAACAAATACTAAACTAGCTATAGCACCTTGGTGTGCAATGGATACGCCGAAGAGTTGCGGAAAGTCAATTAGAGAAAGATGATGTTTATGTAACAAAGGTCATGGAGAAGTGATAGTTTCAAATCAATTAGCAGATTGAAAAATGATTGAGAAAAGCCTCTAAATGATGAATATAATTAGGTTTCATTATCAAGTCGTTCATGTTATGGTTGTAATAGGGAGAGAGGAGAGAGAGAGAGACGTATATGGATATAAAGAGGGATATACAGAGGGGGGAATATAATTTCTCATTAAATTATGATACACTTAACAAATATGTTTTATTAAAATTAATTTTATAATTTAAAAAAAAGATTTTTTTTTATCTTAAAAAATCATTTTCAATAAAGAAAAAGAATGATATGACAAGTTTATCACTTACATATTCTATAATAACATGAAATAACTTATTTAATTTTTTTTTATTCAAAATATTTAAATTATAAAATAACTATTAAATAAATAAAATAAATCATATTTAAAATATGTATGCTAATTATAGTAATAAAGTAATAACGATTCAGACCAGGTGGAGCATTTTGTTATGTGGTTACAGGGTAGTGGCGTGTTGTACTCAACTTTTGATCATCCTTCTTCCATGATTCTTTGATGGATGTCCATACCCTATTGCAAAGCTCCCATTTTGGCACGAGCAGGGAAGATACTAGTGAAGATTGTGGAATTTGGCTTTACACCTGCCAACTGCATTTGCTTGAAAGTTTCTAAAGCCTTCTCAACAAATCCATTTTGTACATATCCTGCAATCATTGCAGTCCATGAGATGAGATTTTTTTAAGTATTATCAGAGTTGTCTATATTTGATCTTAAAATAGGAGTAAACCCGCAATAGTGAGATTTACAATTTTGAGCGAAGAATTAGAAATTCTCATCAAAAAAATTTAAAAATGGTTCACACCCTTCTAATGAAGAGGGTTTGAATGAGCCACCCCCTTCTAATGAACCCCCTTCTAATGAACCCCCCTCCTTCAATGAACCCCCTTTTGCCATATAAGGGGGGTTGAGATGAACCCCTTTTTTCACCTTCCCTCCACCATTTCAAAATTTATGCATTTTTTTTTGACAATCAAAGCTTGGGAAGGAGGTGCAAATGGAGTCAACTTGATAAACCAAATTGGATGATTGTAGTGATCGAAACATGCTTTCCAACAACTATAAATTTAATATATTTTTTTTTATTTTATATTTTATTTTTTAGTTTTATTGTATATAGGTTTTTCACCGAATGTCAAGTTAGATGAAAAATCATTGTGAAAAAATAGTAAATTTGAGGAATTTTTTTTTGAAAAATATATATCCACTAGGTATTGATGTCCTCGTTCTAACAAAAAAAGAAAAATTAAATTTCAATACATACCAAAAAAGTTATGCAAGCTGAAGTGCACCTATGTCTAAATTATAAATGTTTTGACTTCAAAACTTAATTAAAAGAAAAATATTCAACAAAATGCTATGAAACAAAATGAAAGAACTAGATACTTGTGTTACCAACCTAAATTCAAAAGAATTAGAATTTTATCCTTTGCAAAAAAAAAAGTTATGCGAGCCAAAGTGCACACCACTTTTTAAAAATGTTGTTTACTATTAAAAACTAGTTATCAAAGGAGACACAAAAAAATTACAATTTAATTTCAATTTTTTTATAAAAAATACATTTAAAATCTACAGAAAAAATATCACAAATCTCTAGTTTACATCATTTTCAAATTCCTAATACACCTACTATATAGAGTATCAGTGGAGTTTTCTCTCACGAAAATGTTGATTTCAATGTCAAGTTTGGCCAAAAGGAGTGTAACCCATTATTGTGGGATGACCCAATACACTATTAAAATAGTCATTGTCATTTTTGTTTACTTGGATACAATTTCTCTTATCCTCAGTTTAGCAAGTTGGTGATCAAATAATTCTTAATTCATATTTCATAGACATCATAGGAGTTGCAGAGAGAGGAAGAAGAGTAGAGGGTGGGGTGGTTGTGGAAATTATCAAATTTTCATAAATTTTTGCAATTATTTTATGAATGTTGTAAAGGGTTTGTAAGAACGGAGATGAAATATAAAAGGATAAAGCTGAAGGGATTGAATCTACAAATTTGATCTTCTCGGCCTTCTTTTTTATGCTTCCCTAATGTATTTTAAAGCCAAATATACAAAATGTGGAAGATCAATATGATGCTTCTCCCTGTGTTGCCATTCTTTTTATTGTTCTGAAGAATTTTTTCTTAGGCTTATTTTGATTACTTTAGTTTAGTAGTTGTGTTTTGAAGGTACTAGTCGGTACTTTTATATTCCTTGAGAAAGCTTATTATTTTCATCATCTATTTTTTTTCTTAGGAAAGGAAGGAACTTAATTATGTAAACCTTAGCACCAATTGACAATCAATGAATATCATACTTGTCCTAGATATTTGATCTTAAAATACACTATTAAAACAGTTGTCATTTTTGTTTACTTGGATGCAATTTTTTTTATCTTCACTTTAGCAAGTTGGTGATCAAATAATTATTAATTTGTATTTCATAAATAGTACAGGAGTTGTAGAGAGAGGAGGAAGAGTAGAGGGTGGGGTGGTTGTGGAAATTGTCAAATTTTCATAAATGTTTGCAATTCTTTTTATGATTGTTGTAAAGAGCTTTTAAAATTAGAGATGAAATAAAAAAAGATATGAATATGTAGTATTTATTAGCTATATACATTTGTTGATTCTCAAATCCTCAAGCCATTTTTGAATTTTTTTTGTAAACCTAAACTTTGTACATATTGAGGTCTTTATTTTGAAGTGTGGTTAAAAATTTCCTCCTTAAACTAAACTTCCATTACTACAAAGAGATAAAGCATATTGACATCTTTCGTTTATATTATTGGAGGCAAAGGATATCTTTTTCATTTCAGTAGTTGTATACCATAAATTTGTTCTCCACCCACTGCAGTTCCTTCCACCACTTTGAATTCACTCCTTCCATATCTTCTCTTGACGATGTTGCCATTGACTGAACATTGAAATTGCTGCCATTAACAATAGGAATTAAGTACGTATGTAGTTTAAATGTGTTTAATACAAATGAGGTTTAAATACAATATATTAAATTAACTCAATGTGTATGTGCAAACCAAGAGCCACAAATTAAATATAATTGAAATATTGTTAAAACAAGCTTACCTTTATTTGAAATGAGTTGAAAGAGTTGTAAAAAAAAAAAGACAAAAAAATGAAGTAAAAAAATGTTCTGAAAATATTCTTTACTGAACTATGTAATCTACAAATGAAATTCAACTTCCTAACAAGACTTGTAAAGAAAAAAGAAAAGATAGGAAAAGCCCTCAATTGATTTTCCAAAAAAAAAAAAAAATTCATTGAAGCCACTTGCCCATTCATACTTATTTTCTAGTGGTCTTTCTGCAAGGATATTAAGAGGCTCAATAGGAGTCGAATAAGTTTCCTGCAAATTATGGGAAATGTTAATAAGTGCAAAACAAACATCAAAAATAGCTTGAATTTGGCATTGCTTACCTAAATTCATATTAAGGTTTTCCCGAGGTTTCTGGCCACCATTAAATTAATCTTTGAAAATAAAATTTTGAGGAGAAGAGTAAATCTACCTTTTCTTTTGGTTGTGATTGCATAGTGATTGTCTACCTACATATCAATAATTTTTTGAATTAGTTTGTGAAGGGGAAAATATTGTGTAAAACATATAGTATGAGCTACATAGTCTTAATGGGAAAGAGATTGGATTTCCAAGTGCATACTTCATTTTTTCATAGTCAGATTAATTGTAAGTGATTTTCCTCTTTTTTTCTTATCATTGTGTATGGATTGTTTTGCATTCTAGAGTATTGCTCAAAGGAGAACATTTGTTATAGACAAATTCCATTTAATGACTTTACTCTTGATAAAGTTGTAAATGTTAGTCCTTGTCTTTCAACTTTACCAATATCAATTGTTTCTTTTTGTAGGGTCAGGCCCTTGGGATTTATGAATAGTAATTTCCAATGCCATGGATAACAGAATTTTCCTATGATTTCCTAGTGACATAGATATTATAGGTATAGCCTTTGGATCATTCTGGTTCCATGGTGGCCCACTGTAGTTATTGATTCTTACTACAGCTTACATTGGAACATCCGGTAGTTTAGATCCTACATTGTAAACAATGTCTACAACCTCTCCAAGGGATCCATTTACAAGTCTTGCTTGAGTCCATAAGTTTGTTGTTAGCATGATTTGTTGGTATTTGCATAATAGGAGTTTTCTTTCAAGATGGTCATATTGAGCATCAATGTTTGATTTGGATCTTGTGCTCATTGCAATACTTAATGCAACTCGAAGGTTTAGTTGTTTTAACATTGTTTTGTTGTGTAGTCTGCCTAAGTCAGTTGTTGCAAAAGGGTAAATTGACTTGTCAAATTCTTATTTTTTAGTAGTTGTAAGTGGTTTGTTTGTTAGGGTCATTAACATCTCCCAATATTGTTTTGTTGGTTCTGCATTACGTATGTTTTAAAGTGTTTCACGAAATTTTGTTTGAGTTGGATCGACACCTTGTTGACAAAACATTGTTTGTAATGTAACTATTGTAGTAAATTCTTCCCATAATAGTTTGGAATTAGATTTCAACACCAAGCTAGGGCTGGGAAAGGCTAATGACAGACAATTCAAAATGCTTAAACCCAATGCAATGCAATACTTCACTAAATGGCCTAAAAATGCATGTAAAACGGAATAGAATGTTGAGATATGAAAGGTGTGCACCTAGAAACCTGAGGAGGATTGGAATGAGCTCTGAAACATTGAAAATTCTAGGATTGGGGCATACTGGGACTCATACGCCGATCTGGGTGTATCAGTCCCAAACTAGGGTTTCTACTCTGGAACAGGTTTCTAGCAAAGTAGATTCGAGATTTGCAAATATACGAAAATTTGCCTCTAGTGGGACTCATACGCTACTTTTGGCATATCAATCCCATTCTACTTTTTAAGGAATTCAAAGTTTAGATATGTGCTCCAATCTCTACTCTTCCTTCCCAAACATAATTTTTGGATCCAAACCTATGAAATGACCTACAAAAAAGAATACATAGTTGATTTGCTTATGGGGGGTTTGGCCGAGTTTGGTAATTAAACCTTGGTAGAGACAATGAATTGTGAATGTATATATGAATGTAAACACTAACCTTAAGTGTGTCTAAGATTAGGAAATTTGAAATGCAATGCAACCTTATTCTATTGTGCTACAATGAGATGCGAGAATGAAACATGGGCATGAATGACTGACTTTGAGAGATCCCTAATCACTCAAAAAGAGACCTAGTAATTTATGTACCTTCCTTAGGCTGAAATTAGAGTGATAATGGAGGATGGAAAGAATTGGGAAACAAGTCCTTAGGCTTGGCTTTATGGCTAGTTGCATGTCCCCAACCTAGAATTCATCATGATTTACCATAGGCAACCATAATCAACCCTTGTCAATGCTAGATCTTGAATTTAATGTGAGGTTGAAGAAAAATGAAAACACTATAATGCTTCTCCAAGGATTCAAATTTGTTAATTACTTTCCCTTGAATGCTCTTGTGAAGAATGCTTGAATGCTTGGATCTTGAAATAGCTCTTCTAGATTGTTTCTTAGATGAAAAATTACTTTAGAAGCTTGTTTATATAGGCAATACACCTAATTTACCATTATTTAGATCTCAAAATCCCACATCAACCAATAATTTGAATTAAAAAGTTGAATTTCCTCCTCAAACCCTAAAAAGGCCCCAAATGGGACTGATACGCCACTCCTGGTGCATGGGTCCCACCTAGGGGGACTCATATGCCAGAAATGGCGTATGAGTCCCACCCTTGCTTTTAAGGGTGGGTTGTTAGAACTTTCAATTCTTTTGTGGATTTTGTCATTTTTTTAGTTGAAATAAGGCTATAGATTCAAAATAAAGGGTGTTAGGGGCCTATTAATGATGAATTAAAGGGGATTTAATTCAAGGGTACTAAAATAGGTCCAGATTAAATGATAAATTGCACCATCTCCAAAAAGGGAGTAAAATTTCGGTCATTACACTCCTATTGAGGTAGAGAATTGCAAGAGTGGTTTGGCACTTTTGGTTGTGTCAACATAGTTGGAGTTGTAAAAAGGGGGTTCTTTCCCTTAGTTTAGAGTTTTAAGCTATAGTCTTTTGTTGTTTCCCCTATCTCAAGAGTCTTGTGTTTACAAAGTTGGTTTTCTTTGTTGTTGTTGCCTATGTTTATCTCTAGTTGGTGAGTGACCCCACAATACTAGTTTACAATTTTTGGCCAAATTGGACATTGAGAGCCAAATTTTTTAAACTAAATATTCAATTTTCGGCACCTATAGCTGCTAAACAATGACGAATTTGAAGATGATGGAAACTAGTGGTTTGTGACATTTTTTTCTGTAGATTATAAAACTATTTAAATTATTTTTATTTTTTGAATCAAATTGTATTTCTTTTCCCATTTCATTTGAAAACTAGTTTTTCATAGTAAACACCGTTTTTAGAGAGTGACATGTACTTGCTAACACATAAATTTTTTTAGATGAAGGATAAAATTCTATTTTTTTTCTAATTTAGATTTGTGACTATGATATCTAGTGCATGTAATTGGTCTCATAGGATTTAATTGAATACTTTTTTCTTAAATAAGTTTTATATTCGAACCAGTTACAATTCAAACATAGGTTTACTTGCTAACACAATTTTTTTGGTCTGTATCAAAACTCAATTTATTTCTTTTTGTTGGATCAAGGACATCAATATACAGTGCATAGATATTTTTCCTTATTTTTTTATAATCTGCTATTTCTCCACATGTGCAGAATAGAGAGCTTGATTTTCGGTGAAAAGCCTACATTCACAGAAAATAAAAATAGATATAATAATAAAATTAAATATATTTAAAATTATACTTTTTAGGAAGCTAAGAATAAGGACTACATACTTAAAAACAATAAATTTTAAATGAATTCATATTATCCCCCAATAGGTAAACCAAAAGTGGTTTTTTATCAGCATTTTGATAGGTGTAAAGGAGACTCCATTATAGGTATGGTTTAAAACTAGCGAGCTTCTATCAAAGGGGATTTGATCTAATGTGGTTTGATCAAACCCTCTACAACTGGAATCCTTTAAATGAAACTTTTCAAGGCTTAAAGGTATGTGCAAGATCATCATGGAAAAAATAGGCCCTTAAGTGGCAAAAAATTCAGAAAAATCAGAGCTAGGAAACTTCACGTTAAATTTTGAATAAGTTATCTATATTATTTAAAAAATATGTAAGAATAGAATTTGTAGCAAATTGAATGTAGTTTCTAAACTACTAGGTTTGTATGAAAAACAAAAAAATCTATCTGGTGAAAATTTGAAATTTCAATGCAGTGGTACTTACATTTCAGGGAAAAAATAAGAAGTAGGTGTCTGTGTAACCACCCTAAACACAATAAAATGATAATATTTTTTTATAATATTTTAGATATAATTAGAGGACTCATGCCCCGATGTGATGCATAATTTTTTTTTTTTTTTCCATGTAAACAATTAATTATGAATTTTTTATTACAACTTTTTAAAAAATATAAAGACTCGTATGTCTGACCACCTTAACTTGGTCAAAACTTCATGAAATTCAATTTTTCTTTTTTAAATCCTATAGTATGCATAGCATAGAATGTGACGCATGTTTTGGATTCAAAAAATGTGATACCGTGTGAAAGATATAGATGTTTTTCAATCAGCCTATCAATCAGGACTTTAGTCATAATTTGAATAGAAAATAAATAATAATTACTTATTAAATTCAAAGTAAAGCATAATTTATATTGTTGGAAAGCTGAGAATATCCTTTAAAAACCCTTTTTGTTTCATCAATTTTGGGTAAAAAAATAGTCATCAGCCACATACCCATCATATTGCAACTTTTTGCCCCATCATGATCCTGCACATACTCTTAAGTCATTATATTTTCTAAAAATATGTGATTTTAGCAAAAATCAGGATGTTCCAAAAAGTGTAAACCACTATTCTGGGAAAAACCTAGTCCCTATTACAATTACCAAGCTCCAATAAAAATCATGGCCAGTTTTTTTTCCTTCCACACTCACTACAACTGATTCTCTCTCTTTTTTTACAACTATCTCATTTTATGTTTAAAGTCACCTCTCTTTTGTCTCAATGGCT
>VDFB02188150.1:0-10362 GCA_007258455.2 Sequoia sempervirens | reverse complement strand
AAAAACCTAGTAGTTTAAAAACTACATTCAATTTTCTACAGATTCTATTCTTACATATTTTTGAAATAATATAGATAACTTATTCAAACTTTTATGTCAAGTTTCCTAACTTTGATTTTTCTGAATTTTTCACCACTTAAGGGCCTATTTTTTCCATGATGATCCTACACATACCCATCAAATTCATTGCATTTAGCTTAAATTTCTTCATTTTAGTGCATTTTTAAAATTCAAAATTGCATTCAAACATTTCATTTTTAGTTTATTGCATTGTGTAATCAGTAAATTATATTGCTTAGAATCTAAAAATTGCATTTCATTCTAGCTTGTTGCATTGCGTCTTTCCCATTTTAGGGTTTGCACACTTGGTTTGTAAAACTTGTATGACCTTTACAACTTGGTGTCCTATTCACAATACTATTATAATATGTAGTTCAAGGCTCATGTCATCCCATGATATCTCACTCACCGTGGATCTTGGGTTTTCTAACTCTATTTCTAATAGTGTTGAGAATCAACCCTCCATGGCTCATAGTTTGCATACTTCATTACCCATGACTTCACCCCCTAATAACAATGTGATTAATGTTACCAAAACCATCCCTACCATCCCTAATTCCACTCAAGATTCGAGGTCTACCCTAATTCAAGGTGGAATTCCAATTCCATCTTCCACAATACTAATGCCCATCCCTACATATACTAGTACACAACCCACAACAACCTTCAAACCCACAACAATATTCCAACCTACAACAACATTCCAACCTACAACAACATTTCAACCTAAGAAAACCATTCATCCAACCAAAAATTTACACCCTCTAGCACTATGTACACTTCCATAGGTATTCTCATAGGAATTGCTTCCGCCTTTGTGCCTTTGAATATAATAATTCTTCAACAATAAAACTCCACCAACCTACAATTCACTAGTCCTCTGCTTACATAAACTACACCACTTGATTCCCCTCAACCTTACAACCAAAATGAACATCTCATTAACTCACTTTTGAAAAATATGGCATCCCTTCAACAACAAGTGGAAACATTACAACAAAACAATAACGGTCAACCTTTGTAATACATCAAGTCTAGCCCATTTTCCTTTGACATATTAAGATAAATAATGCCACAAATTATAGAAGTAACTCACTTTGAGAAATATGGTGGGAAAAAAGATCTTGTCATCCATGTTTCCACTTTTACGGGCTTGTGTAGTGATTTCATCTTTGAGGATAAAATTTTGGCCAAGTTATTTCCTAGATCCTTAAAGAATGCTAGTTTAGGGTGGTCCTCCTCTTTTCCAAACAATTCAACTGGTTCATTCAATGAAATTTTTTATTCCTTTTACAACCACGTCCATATTCACATGATTCCCAAAATGACCCTTGTAGATTTAATGACATGCAAACAAAAAGAAGATGAGAAAGTAACTAATTTCATAAGAAGATGTCAAACACTTTATTAACAAATAAATATTAAGATTGCTAACACTGAACTTCAATGAATGTTCATTTCCAACTTACAAGATAAACTCCAAAGAAAACTTGAAATGTTAAGATTTCCATCCTTCACACAATTATGTACAACCCTTCATGGTTATCAAAATTTGACTGGTAGTCGTGATGTATCCTCCTATTCGTATTGAAAAATGTAAATCTACAACTCAAAACAATTATCAACCTTTCAAGAAGCAAAATAAGAGCCTTTTACAAATTAATTCCCCTTAAACAAGTCAAAAAACTAATAATCAAGTGGATTCTATTAAGACAACTCCATTTGGGGAATGGGAGAGAGAGTTCACTCCTTTACTTTATACCCTTCATAATATCATGTTACAATTCATAGACAAGAACATGCTTACCTTACCTTCTATTAGAGAACATGACCCTAATATACCATTGCCTGAAGACTTTTGAAAAAAATTCTTATTGTCATTACCATCAACAAAATAGACATGGTACAAAATATTGTAAGCGTCTTAAACATCTTATGCAAGACCTTATTGACAATAGTCAACTTCAAATTGGAGGTGTGAATGATCAAGGTAATAAGTTTGTAGCCCCTCCTAATCAAAATTTGAAAATATTTACAAATCCCATTCCTAAGTCATAATATTTCATTTGTCAAAGCTAGTGAAACAAAGAATGATGTGATGAATTTTGGTATAGATGATGACTTGAATACTACTAAACAACCTCCCATAGAAATTGTGATAGCATTTATCAAAGCTAGACCTCATAAGGGCTCAACTAAAAATCCTATTGACATTTCTTTCTCATAAAAAGACATACCTAAGCATGCACCTAAAGGTTCTATTTACATAGCTGGCTGAATCAATAACAAGCCCACTAATGGGATATTGATTGATCTCGTCTATGGAGAGAATGTGATCACCAAAGATATCCTATATGTGCATGAACTATATCAATATACATATGACAAATTGAAAGAATTGATCAAGATGCATAATGGGTTTCGTTCCCTACAATAGGCTCAATAGATCTCCCTTTAAAAGTATGACCAAAAAACATTAATTGTATCATTTTCCATCACTTTGCAATTAGACCAATTTTATGTGAAGCTAGTCTATCCATGGCTTCACTCCATGTATGTCATCCCTTTAGTTGTGCATAAATGTCTAAAGTTTCCATTTGGAAATGATATCTTTATTTTGCATCATAGTAGATTTAATCATGCATTGGCCTAAGGAAAATTTTCATTAGATTTCTTTTGGCTTGAGCCTATGGAACCCATCAAGCCTCATGAAGATTTCTTTTTCAAAACATATCAAAAGTTCAAGGAAAATAAAATAGAAGAATTATCCCTTCAGAACATGCCTCAAAATATAAATGAAACACTTATCCCTGATGAAGTAATGATCAAACCAAAAGCACTTCTAAACATACAAGAATAACCTATAAAAAAACCTCCTACAATTTCCTACAAAAGACCACAATATAGCACAAACAATCTCGTTGTCCCTCCTAGAGTCAAACAAGTTTATAAAGCCAAAGAGAAAGAAGTTGAACAACCTACTGTTGTTTCTTCTATTCCTCCCAAGGAAGAGAAGGAACCTATGATTGACAAACCCACTCTTACAATAACACAAATTGATAATAGATTGAAATAGAATTGAAGTGCTAGAGAGCATAGGCATAGGCATTGCGCTATTGCTCGTAGATTACAAAATCGAGAAGACAAGAACAATATAGAAAATTAGAATCCAAATTTACCTGAAGCAAAGCATGATGATCCTATACCTTCACCATGCCATAACAAGAACATTGCATGGACATTCTTATTCAACCTCTCATTGTAATAAATATAGATGATGAAATTGACATAGAAAAAAATGATGAACAAGTGCATGATGAGTTGAATACATTGTTTTCTTCTTCTATGAGCTTAAATGAAAAATCTCCTAAAAGGAGTGTTGAACCTGGTTCTTCTCCTAGTTCGACACTTGCTCTTGTCCCATTGGCTAGTTGTTTACCTTCTATTTATACTAACTGAGATTGGGATACTGATGACCTACGTTAGGTTGACTCGCATGTGCCTTAATAGTCTTTTACATTTTCATGTTTCCTTTGTGTGATTGCATGTGTGTAATGTGATATCATGTTCTGTTTCATTTGATGTATCTCTCTCTCTCTCTCTCTTTGTGCATTCCTCTATATGTATCTGTAGTGTAAAAAATTGTTGTTGCTTACATTTTCACACTTGATTTGGGAATAATTAATGACAAATAGGACTTAACATTTCCTTGGTATAGTATTGTGATGAGTTTTACAAATCAACATTAGGTCTTGGGCCCTTTTAAAGCTAAATAAACTTAACTCTTCCTTAATTTAATGTTGTAAAGTGTGTTTATTTACACTTTCACATTAAATTTAAGGGGATTGTAAATTAAGTGGACCTAATCTAGTGTTATAATGTGTTTTACACATTCACATGGGATTTAGGGCCCTTTTAAGATAAATAGACCCAATCTTTGATGCTAAGCAAGAGGATTCACAATTCAACATAAAGGGAACATATTTCACAATAATGGGTGCCAACTCATATACCCATCCCTGAAGGAAAATTGCATTCACAAATGCTTGATTTCAAGACACAAAAACAAAGATAAGGCATAAAAATTATTTTAGAATCATAAAAAAAAATTAAACAATAGAAAATGACTGATTCAAAACCATTTCCCAACTTTGACAACTCAAAAATGTGAACTTCTAATTTAAGTAGATTATTCAAATCAACATCTAGGCCTATTTAGACCCCTTCAACAAGAAAATTTACATTTCCCAAGTCATTTATCTTTGTTATGACTTAAAACAACTATAAATAGGTTTGAACAACATGATTAGACCATTTCCCAACCAGTACTCATGGTTTTACATCAAACTCACACATTGAACCCTCAATTTAGACTTCCAAACATGACTATGTCAACATGGCAATTAACTTACAAAGGAAAAAAACTTGATTAAACACCAAACCCTAACAAGGGAGGGTTATAAATACATCCTTACACAATTCCAAACCAATAACATACAAGAAGGAATTTATAACCATGAACAAATCTCTTCAAAACCCTCTGTTTACTATATTTTTCCAAATTTTTGATAAATTGCAGACCTAGGGCTTCATGAAATATGCCCAATACCACCTTTTCACGCTCTATAATTTTGGAATCTTAAATAATATATTCAAAAAAATATACAAACCAAATTTTAGGATATTCCATTGAACAAAACAAGAGAAACATAATTTTTATTGCTCACTGCCAACCCTCAATCAAATTTCTACCCATTTTTAGTAAATAAGAAATAACTCACTCAAATCTACATGGAATTGGATGAAAATTATTGAAAATAAACATAGAAACATAGGAGAAACTATTCCAATAACTGTCTCTTAAAAATATTTATGTATGAAGTTGTACAAATATTTGCAACTTCATATTTCTCAGAAGAATTCAGAAAAATGGAGGTTTTCATTGATTTTTCAATAACAAAATGTCAAATATCATTCCTCCTCTCTTTACTCAAAGCAAAGGAGGATTATTTATGCCTTCCCAATCATAACCAACTCCAACCAATCGACCAAAACCAACCTTATACCTACCATGACCCTTAAACTTCTCAATTTTCCTTTTTTGCCAACTTTGCATTTTTGCAATTTTACAAGATTTTCACATTTTGACACACTAACCACTATAAGACCTCAAATACATCCAATATGGTCTTCTATGACCTTAAAAATTCCTTTTAGATGAATTTTTCCCTTCATATTGTTTTACAAGAAATTTTGCAACATTTAACACAACTTGCACCTTTTTTGCAAATATGACAAAAATTGACCAATTGACAACATTGACCACTCTACCTATGAAAAAACCTATCGAATTACATAAAAACATAAAAATTGTCTTAAGAGACCTTATTCAATGAACCCTTGTAACACTAGTTATTCATTTTTTTACAATTAGGCCTCATGGAGTCTTGAAAACAAACTGGTGCTCATGCACCATTCTCGCCAGGAAGAAAAAAAATCAAGTCTCTTGAGTTAGCTAAATGTAAAGAAAAAGAAATGAATCTTGACTACCTGCAATCAAAAAAAATTGCATCTTCATTTTGACCCATGGTTTTTCTTTCCTTGAAATCATAAGCACAATAAGTGAACTGTGCCTTCCTATCATCTTATCATCTTGTGCATGCTCACACTCATCCATACACTCTATGCATGCCTTGATTTTCCTTCTGCTCTATCAACCAAAATTTCTCTACATCTGCTATCTCAAGATAACCACAAACTTCTACATGGAGAAAATTTAAAATGCCATTAGTCTCATCATGAAAAAATGAAGTAAATATCTCATTCTCATACCTTGGTGGCTCAATTTGTAACTGCAAATCTATTTCACCTTTGTCCTCTTCGTCATCAGGTGTAGGCACCAACTCTTCATCATCTTCTTCCTTTTCCATTGAGTCTTTGAGAGTTTAGTATAAAGATCGCTGACAATAAAAGTGGCAATATGATGGGTATGTGGCTGACGCATTTTTTTTAACCCAAAATTGATGAAATGAAAAGGGATTTTAAGGATATTCTCAGCTTTCCACCAATATAAATTATGCTTTACTTTGAATTTAATAAATAATTATTATTAATTTTCTATTTGAATTACGATTAAAGTCCTAATTGATAGGCTGATTGAAAAAATCTATACCTTTCAATGAAATTATACATTTTGAATCCAAAACATGCATCGATCATGCTTGCATACTAGGATTAAAAAAAAAAAGAAAATTAAATCATGAAGTTTCACCAAGTTAAGGTGGTAAGGAAAAAATGAATTTTATTTTAAAAAGTTGTAATAAAAATCTAATTAATTATTTACTTGAAAAATGCAAAAAAATATGTACTGCATCGTATATATCCTCTACTTATATCTAAAATCTTATAAAAAAATATTGTCATTTTATTGTGGAAGTAGGTGGTTAGACAGGATATCTACTTTTTTTCCCTAAAATTTAAGTACTCATCGCGACCTAAATTTCAAATTTTCACCAGATTTCTTTTTAAAATAAATCTAGTAGTTTCATAAACTATACCTACCTATTACAGATTCTATTCCCATATTTTGAAATAATATAGGATATTCGATAACAGGCGAAAGAGCCGACCGGACGTCAATTTGAGACGAGTATCAGATCTTGAAGATATCGACGATCTTTATCTTATCTTTATCAATCTCCAACCGAGTTTATTTTTCTGACTTTCGGATTAGCCTCTTTGATATTTTTTATCAAACCGAGCGCTAACTGATTGCGCATTATCGTGATCCAGTCTCGTTTTCTTTATCCCCGCATTTCATCTGTTTTATTTCTTCCCGACTTATCTTGATCCTTTATTTATTTTTCGAACCTCTTGCAAAAAACTCTTCCCAACAAATCCATTCATTAGCAAGTTCCTCCTCATTTCACAACTCTGCCTCACCTAGGTGTTCCTACTTTCTCTCCCTAGTCTCTTGACTTTACTCTCATCAGCACCAACCTACAAAAAACCACACACACAAACCAAAAAAAAATTTCCCAAAGAATCTTTAGGCTTTGATTCCAAACTAATGCAGAGCAAGAGGATTCACAATTCAACATAAAGGGAACATATTTCACAATAATGGGCGTCAACTCATATACCCATCCCTCAAGGAAAATTGCATTAACAAATTCTTGAATTCAAGACACAAAAACAAAGATAAGGCATAAAAATTCTTGTAGAATCATAAAAACACATTAAAAAATAGCAAATTACTGATTCAAAACTATTTCCCAACTTTGACAACTCAAAAATGTGAACTTCTAAAAGTAGACTGTTCAAATAAGCATTTAGGCCTATTTAGGCACCTTCAACAAGAAAATTTACATTTCCCAAGTTATTTATCTTTGTTATGACTTCAAACAACTATAAATAGGTCTGAACAACATGATTAGACCATTTCCCAACTAGTACTCATGATTTTACATCAAACTCACACATTGAACTCTCAATTTAGACTTCCAAACATGACCATGTCAATAGGCCAATTAACTTACAAAGGAAAAAAACTTGATTAAACACCAAATTATGAAAAGGGATGGTTATAAATACATCCCTACACCATTCCAAACCAATAACATACAAGAAGGAATTTATAACCACGAACAAACTTCTTCAAAACCCTATGTTTACTATATTTTTCCAATTTTTTGATAAATTGCAGACCTAGGGCTTGATGAAATATGCCCAATAACACCTTTTCACGCTCTATAATTTTGGAATCTTAAATAATATATTCAAAACTCTCTATAGACCAAATTTCAGGAGATTCCATTTGATAAATCAAGAGAAACACAATTTTTATTGCTCACTGCCAACCCTAGATCAGATTTCTACCCGTTTTAAGTAAATAAGTAATAACTCACTCAAATCTCCATGGAATTGGATGAAACTTGTTGAAAATAAAATTAGAAACATAGGATAAAATATTCCAATGACTTCCTCTTAAAAATATTGATGTACAAAGTTGTACAAATCTCTGTAACTTTAGATTTCTTAGAAAAAATTAGAAAAATGGAGGATTTCATTGATTTTTCAATAACAAAACTTCAAATATCATTCCTCCTCTATTTCATCAAATCCAATGAGGATTATTTATGCCTTAAAAATCATAACAAACTCTATCCAATTGAAAAAAACCAACCTTATACCTACCATGACCCTTAAACTTCAAAATTTGCCTTTTTTTGCCAACTTTGCATTGCTGAAATTTTACAAGATTTTCACATTTTGACACACTAACACCTATAATACCTCAAATACATCCAATATGGTCTTTTATTACCTTAAACATTCCTTTGACATGAATTTTTCCCTTCATGTTGTTTTACAAGAAATTTTGCAACTTTTAACACAACTTGAACCTTTTTTTGCAAAGATGACAAAAATTGACCAATTGACAACATTGACAACTCTACCTATGAAAACACCTATAAAATGACATAAAAACATTAAAATTGTCTTGAGATACCTTATTCAATGATCCCCTAACACTCCTTACTCATTTTTTAGAATTAGGCCTCATCGAGTCTTGAAAACAAATTGGTGCTCCTACACCAATCTCCCCTTAAATTAATGTTGTAAAATGTATTTATTTACACTTTCACATTGTATTTTGGGCCCCTTTGCATTTGACCTTTTAATAGGCCCCTATGACCCCATATTTTGCATCCCAAGGCATATTTTAACTAAAAACCTGACAAGATCAAGATACAAGCTTAAGTTCCTATCTCCCAGACAATCTAGCAAGAAAAATAGGCCCTAGGGGAGCCATTCACCAATTTGGGTGAATGAGTCCCATCCAGGTGGGGCCGATTCACCTAGGTTGGTGAATGAGTCCAATTTTTCCTCTTTTTAATGCTTTAAGGAGGAAATTTGGGTTTTAAGTTCAAATTTCTTCTATGTCGGCTTTTGGGATCAAATAAACGGTAATTTGAGTACATTGCCTATATAAATAAGGTCTCAAATCATTAATTTCATTATGCATTCTTGTTGTCAAGTCAAGCACTCAAGAGTTAAACATTCCAAGCCTTCACAAGATCATTAAGATAGCTTTCAAGATCACTTTTAATGTATTCAAGGGAAGGATACTTCATCAATTATTGTAGCAATTCAAGATCCATCATCATGTCAAGCATATCAAGAATCAAGCATGTTATTGATCTAGTGTTTTGATGAAACAATGAAGATCCAAAATAAAGTATTTTTCTAAACCTATTGTCAAGATAAAGATCTACATCCTTCATGGTCATTTCATATTGAGATGCAAATTTACAAGACATCATTTGGGTAAGTGCACCAAGATGGTTCCCAAAAAAGGGGCTTAAGTGGCCACTTTTTTTCTGAAATCAAGAAATATTGACCTTGGACATGAAATTGAGGGTAGCTACACTCAAATTTTTTAGATGGAACAAAAACAAGGACCGCAGTGCTCTGAGTCTACTTTCTAAACTACTAATTTATTTTGAAAATGGTTGAGATTAAGGGGTTCAAAAGAGGGACACACACAAATTGCTGTTGTTTCTGTCATAAAAACATAACATAGCAACTCTTGTGTGACCTGAGCATGGTGGACTTTTTTGTAGTATTTTTAAAATCACTCTGGTCAGAAGTTAGATAACAGTATGTAGTAAGGAATGGATTTTTTCTGATAATTTTTTAATGAATATTTGATTTTTTATTAATTTTCTAAGTGGGCACTTCCTAAAAAGCAGAATTTTGGTCGTGCTCCCCCTAATTTTTTTTGAAAGTAATAAATTTTTATTTTTTTATTTTTTTTAAAATTTGTGGAATGGAGTCTAGTTTCTAAAAATGTAATTTATTTCAAATTTTGATGAACGGTTAATTTATAGCGAAAAAAATACCAAACACTGCTTTTTGAAGAAAAACGGACATACAAACAAAAGAAATTATGGATGAAAGGCTTAACATTGTTAGAAAGTGAAAAAAATTACATTGTTGGAAAGCTAATAAAGAACCTAACATTACCCATGTGTTCGATTTTCTTGATATTGAACCAGATGTAATCTTGATGGTGAGCACAAACTCGATTATGTGAAAATTTGTTGAATTTGGAAAAAACACGTCTCTGGTCTTTGGGAATGCCCTCCAAGCCTTTGGGTTGGTATTCCAAGGCAAATACCAAAGCTAAGGCTTGGGGATTCCTAATGCAAAATATAATGCAAGCGCATTATAACGCGAGCGCGTTATAACGCGAGTGCTTTATATTTTTCTTTTGAAATTTTCCCTCTTCAAGGAGCA
>VDFB02188147.1:0-14294 GCA_007258455.2 Sequoia sempervirens | reverse complement strand
TGATGCACTTCATTTAGCTAGTGCCAAATTTGGCACTCGCTGAATGATGCACTTCATTTTGCTAGCACCAAACTTGGTGCTTGCTAAATTATGATACATTTCATTTGGCTAGCACCAAATTTGGTTCTTTCCAAAAGATGCAATTCATTTGGCACTTGCCAAATGAGTTGCATTGGGAAATACCAACCCAAAGGGTTGGATGACCATTTCATGCCAAGGACGTGATTTTTTGAAAGGGTAACAAAATTTCACATATTTTTGGTCATGCTAACTGTCAGGTTTACATGTCATTGAGTGCAAGTTTATAAAAAGAATGTGATGATGTTAGGCTTGTTGGATAGGACAATTGAGAGGGGGGTGAATTAGTTGTCACAAATTATAACCTTAAATTCAATTATTAGAGCTAACACATAAATGGATTAAGTGATTAACCATCAAATGCAAGTGCACAAACACAATAATGCCAAATTTACATGGAAAACCCAATGAGGGAAAAACCACGATGAGTATTAACTCACATTATAAAGAATATCAAAACTGATTACAAATAGCTCATTGCTTGAGATAAGGATCACTACTTGAAATAATGACTCATTGTCCACCAGGCTACAATTCAGAGGGATCACTGCCATAGAGATACAAAGAAGACAAAGATGACTTGTTACAAAGAGACAACAATCCCAATGCAATGAAGAATCGACCACAATCACTGATCAACTCACTTGAATGATAGAGTTAGCCTTCTGCTCACTGCATCTGAAAACTTGGTGTTAAGCTTCACATGAACAACCACACACTTAACTCATACTTTTAGAATAGCATCAAAGTCATGTCTACTCTTTCACTTATCTTCCTTCTTTTCTTATTTACTACCTTCATCGCTTAGCACATCTTGTATATATACTTTATCCAACCTTGAAAATATAAAAAGTCGGCCATACAACTTCAAATTTAAATTAAGTCAAAACCAAACATCCTAGGGTGGAATTAGAATGAGGGCGACCCAAACACACACTTCACCAGGACCCATAATAGATCCAACATGCTTCATCAACTTTGAAAGTAGTGCTTGACACATGGTTGACCATACTAGTGTAAAACACATAGATCAATTAAGCTCAATACTTCCAAATGCCAAAACCAACTTCAACAGAACTAGGGCAACACAACTCTTGAACCATAAGACTTCAACAAAGAGAAATATGGACCAACAACAATTCTCCCAGACCTCAAACAACATACAACAAAACATAGTTCACAAGCACTGGAACCAACAACCTTCTTTTAATACAATTTTCTCAATATCCTTGACATGTACAATCAACAACAACTAGTAGATAACCAAGTGACCCATTGACATCAATGAAAAAACTTTATTCCTCTTCCATTCTTGCAAAAATCTCCCCCTTTGTCATTGATGGCAACACATGATGTGAAAAACCATCAAAGACACCATACTTGTTCTAAAAATACTTCTCAAGACTTTTCTTTCTACTTCTCCCTTAGAAGACTTCATCTTCATTTTCTTTTCACATGCTCTCTCTTTTTTTCTTTTTATATGCTCTCTCTCCCTTTTTTTCTTTTTTTTTCACATGCTCTCTCTCCCCCTTTGACATCAATTGCAAAGGAAAATTAAGATATGTCCATTGAAAATTCCTTTGACATGAAAAAAAAATACTCATAATGACAACACTTGGAAAATTTGCTTGCTCCCCCTAAGGGCAACCACCAATAAACATCAGTCCAAAAGAGATAGAACTATGAATCCACTAGACTGATGCATCTCCAAATGCATCTTAGTTTGTAAGGGGGGAAATGACCCCCAACTTATCCTAGAGATACTCAAAAGTATCTTTAGGAAGAGCCTTTGTAAATATATCTGTAATATGATCTTTTGTCGAAACATATTCAAGCTTGACTTCATTCTCCATGACTTTCTCTCTTATGAAATGATACCTAATAGATATATGCTTCATTCTCGAGTGCATCACATGATTCTTCAAAATGTTAATTGCACTTGTGTTATCATAGAAGATAAGAATAGGATCATCATGTAGCATAGTGATATCTTTCAATGTCCATTTCATCCATAAAAATTGTGTATAGCATGATGCAACAACAATATACACAACTTCAGCAGTAGAAAAAGAGGTCGAATCTTTCTTTTTACTCAACCATGCCACCAATCTACATCCAAGAAAGAATGCACCACCACTTGTACTTTTTCTGTCATTTATACTTTCAACCCAATCTACATCTATATAAGCACCAGGAGTGTAAAATTAGTATCTTTAGGATACCATAATCCATAATCTAGAGTGCCTTTCAAATATCTGAATATTATTTTAACTGAAGTAACATGTGTTTCCTTCGTATCTTCTTGAAATCTAGCTACAAGATAGACTGCATGCATAATATCCAGTCTAGTAGTAGTCAAATATAGTAGTCCACCAATCATAGATCTATATTTGCTCTAATCAGTATTAGGTGAATCATCATCTTTTACCAACTTGCATCTAGTTACCATAGGAGTACTTGTTTGGAACCATCCATCCCAAATTTTCTCAACATCTATCTCAAATACTTAGATTGTGAAATGAAAATTTCTTTCTCTATTTGATTAATCTAAATCCCAAGAAAGAGATTCATCTCGCCAAACATAGAAATTTCAAATTCTTTTTGCATTTCTTCCATAAACATCTTGCACATATTTTCATTTCCTCCAAAGATAATGCCATCAACATATACAACTACAATCAATATTTTGACATTCTCAGTCTTGAAATACAAATTACTGTCTGTCATACCTTTATTAAATCCTTGCTGATTCAAATACTTATCTAACCTTGCATACTAGGATCTAGGCACTTGCTTCATACCATATAAAGCTTTCTTCAATATGCACACCATATTCGGTTGATCTATTAATTGAAATCCTTCTGGTTGTTCCATGTAAACTTCTTCATATAGTTCACCATTTAGAAATGCTGACTTGACATCCATCTGATAGACTTTGAAATCTTTATAAGTAGCTAATGTCAAGAACATCCTTATAGCTTCCATTCTTTCTACCGAGGAAAAAGTCTCCTGAAAATATATACCTTCCACTTGTGAGTAACCTTTACACACAAGCCTTGCTTTGTTTCTGACAACTTTCCCATTCTCATTCAACTTATTTCTAAATACCCATTTTGATCCAATGATATTTTTGTCTGCCAGTCTTGGGACCAATTCCCAAGTTTGATTCTTTTCAATCTACAAAATTTCTTTCATTTCTTTCTTCCAGTGTTCATCCTCATAGGCTTCACTTACTGATTTCGGCTTAATTTTAGATAATAAGCACAAATTTACTTCAACAACAACTTTGCTTCTAATCAACACACCTTTTGACTTATCTCCAATAATCTAACTTTTTGAATGATTTCTCTGTACATATTTCGATGTTCTGGGGGACATTACCAGAGCATCTTCTTCTTTTTCATTCTACTCTTTATTCTCATCTCTATCTTTTTCTTCCGAAATTTCTTCAATTCTTGCACAGTCTTATTCATTAGACCCATATCCATCAATATCAACAAAATTCTTCATTGTTTTGAATCAACCTTCACATTCAAGCTAAGTTCCACAATCTTCCTCAATATTTTGTTGAAAAATTTGTATGCCTTACTTTTAGAAGAGTAACCAAGAAATATGCCTTCACTTCATGCATCAAACTTTCCCAATGTTTCCTCATCTCTTCTGATTTAGCATTTTCTTCCGAATACCTTGAAATATTTAACTTCCGAAATTCTTCTGTGCCATAGCTCATAGGGAGTCTTTATATTTTTTTTCTCTTCCCTAAACTCGATTGAATACATACACATAAATGTGAATATCCTCTTTCTAGTAAACTTCCAAAGAATCTAGCTTCAAAGGATCATTGACCTAGCAACTTCTTTTGAACTATTTTGTTTTTCCTTTCAACAACCCATCTCCTAATTTCAGGAGTTCTTAGGAGAAAATAACTATCTTTATTCCATGCACTTCTACAAAAATATTAAACTCATGGGAGGTGAATTCACCACCTCTATAAGATCTCAAGAATTTTATCTTCAAATTCACTTCATTTTCAACCATAGCCTTGAATGCTTTGAATCTATCTAATGCTTCTAATTTTTCTCTTAAAAATGTAACCCAAGTATATCTAGAATAATCATCAATTAAAAGCATAAAGTACCTTTCACCAAGTAGACTTCGCACTCTCATGGGACCAGAAAGATCTATATGAACCAAATCTAGCAATCCAGTAGTATATTTTCCTCTTAATCTATAATGATTTCTTGTCTGCTTCCCGAACTGGAAATTCTTGTAGATAGCATTTATAAGCTTGGTAATTCTTGGTAGATCTCTCATGGCTTGAACAATACTAATCCTTTCCAAGTTATCAAAATTCATGTGACACATTCTCCTATGCCATAACTAGCTATCATTTATTTGAGTCATAAAACATTGTCCATCAATACCTTTAAGCTGATAAATATTCCCTTTAGATTTCTTTCCTATAGCAATCAATGTTCTAGATCCTTTCCAAATCTCACACTTCTCATCCTTGAACACAAGATCATATTCCCCTTCTCGCATTATCTTCACCAACACTTAACAAATTATATGCTTTAAATCCTTAACATAGTAGGACATCATCGCAGATGATGGTTGCCATCAAACCTCATCAACCTATCCCACAAATTTAACACCAAGATCTCCAAACATAAACTGCACTTCCATCATATTTTTCAAGTTTTCACAAAACTACTCTTATTACCACCACCATGTGATGTGAACAACCACTATCAACTACCCCAAAATTTTTCCTCGCGGCATGTAGGCGTAGGATAACCGCACTTCATTTTCCCCTATCCTTCTTCCTCTTCTCCTTCTCCTCTTCTCCAAGGACTTTATTTTCTGAATTAGTAGACTTTGTAGGTTCATCTTTAATTGCCAAGAACAAGCATTCATATTGTCATCCGATCTTCATATCAATCTTCATATGAATACTAGCATTCTCATTTACATAGTAAGCTCTGTTAATCTTATTTTCTTTCCTTTCTCATGTCTTTGCTTAATATTTTTAGTTATTTCTAGACACTTTGTAGCATAGTGTCCAATTTCTCCACAACTAAAGCATTTAAAGGGAAATTTTCCTTCATACTTACCAGAGCCTTTTCTCAATCTTCTTACAAAGTTAGCCTTGATTTCTTCAAAGTTCTCTTCATCTGAATCTTCAATTTTTGTAGCTTTAAAAGCAATTTATGTTTTTCCTCCACTTCTTAGATTTGGCTTCCTCATTTCATAAGATGTCAAAAATCCTAAGAAATCCTTAGTACAAGTCTTGTAATCTATAGTCTACTCAATAAAACTCACCTTTTCACTATAAGCATCAAGAAGAGTTCTGAGAATCTTCTTTACAATTTTGGTTTCATCTACAATAGCACCAAGAGATCACATTCCACCCACTACCTCATCCAATCTCTGTACATAGGCTTTAACATTCTCATCTTCGGTCGTATGTAGAAGATCAAACTGTGTTTCCAAATTTTTTAATTTTTCCTCTTTTACCCTATCATCACCATTGTGTGCTCTTTCTAAAGCATCCTAGACTTCCTTAGCTATCTTCAAATTTTGGACCTTAATCAACTTAGAATGTACCAAACTATTCTTCAAGATGATTTTTTCCTTGTTATTCACTTCATGTGGTCTAGTTACTTTAGGTGTATTTAGACCATTTGTAGGAGTGTAGGGATTCTTATAAGCTTTCTCTACATCAAATCTGCAATGCTCCAGATATTCTTCCATCAATAATACTTTCCATACCATAATTTGTTCCATCAAATCTTGGATAATTAAAGACCAATTATCTCGTACCTTCCCTCAAGTGGTTAAGCTCTTCCCAAGGAACCAAGCCTTAATACCACCTGTTGATAGGACAACTGAGAGGGGGGGTTGAATCAGTTGTCACACATTATGACCTTAAATTCAATTACCAGAACTAACACATAAACTGATTAAGTGATTAACCATTAAATGCAAGTGCACAAACACAATAACACTAGATTTACCTGGAAAACCCAATGAGGGAAAAACCACGGTGAGGATTAACTCACACTGCTGCAGAATATCGAACCACTACAAAAAGGATTACTACCCGGTGATAAGGCTCACGCCTAAAATACACAAGGACTCCACTATCCACAACCTGCAGGGCTCATCGCCACAGAGATACAAAGAAGACAAAAAGATTTGTTACAAAGAGACAACAATCCCAATGCAATGAAGACATCCCACCACAATCACTGACAACTCTTTGAATGATAGAGTTAGCCTTCTACTCATTGTATCCGTAAACTTAGCTGCTAAGTCATTAATCAACAACCACACACTAACTCACACACTTTAAGAATAACAAATTTGTGTTTTCTTTCACTTATCTTCCTTCTTTTCTTATGTACTACCTTTCTCATCAAGCAGTTAACATCCCGCTGTAGATTTATACTTTCTCCAACCTTGAAAAGATTTAAAGTAAACCATACAACCTCCTCAACAAATTAGGTCGCTGCCACATCCTAGGTGGGAATTAGAATGAGGGCGACCCAAACACATACTTCACTAGGACCCATAATAGATCCAACACATTTCATCAACTTCAAAAGTAGTGCTTGACACACGATCAACCATACTAGTGTAAAACACATAGATCAATTAAGCTCGATACTTCCAAATGCCAAAACCAACTTCAACAGATCCAGGGTAACACAACTCTTGAACCATAAGACTTCAACAAAGAAAAATACGGACCAGTAACAATTCTCTTGAACCTCAAATAACATACAACAAAACATAGTTCAAAAGCACCAAAACCAATGACCTTCTTTTAATACAATTTTCTCAATATCCTCTACATGTACAATCAACAACAACTAGTAGATAAGCAGTTGACCAGTTGACATCAATGACAACACTTCATTCTTCTTCCATTCTTGCAACAAGGCTCTCTCTTACCTATATAACCATATAATTTTTTTTAACATTTTGATTATATTAAGATTTTCATGCATAACTTCTCTTGTTAGTGTGTCCATTTTTTTGTCAAAAACCAACATGTGCTAGTTTTAGCATAGATTTTTACTCATTCATCAAATTTTGAAACAAATTATATTTTAATTTAAACTAGATCTCTATTCTACACTTAATGAAAAAAATAATTGATTTTCATTAGCTTTCAAAAATTTAGGGGAGCATGCTCAAATTTTATTTCATGATGTGTCCACTTCAAAAATTCACAAAATATTATATATTCATTAAAAAATTATCCAAAAGAATTGAGATAAACTACACAGTGTTAGCTAATTTCTCACCATTCAGATTTTTGAAATTCTAAAAAAAAAGACTTTTTAGAGAGGCCACACAGGATGCTATGCTATTTTTTGATAAAAACATGACAACCTTGTGGCCCCCCTTTTCAAACCCTTAGTTCATTATTTTTTTTTAAAAAATTAGTAGCTTAGAAAGTAGACTCACAGTAGCACTACAACTCTTGTTCTTTTTTCATATTCAATGTTTTGAGCATAACTAGCTTCATTTCTCATGAACATTAGACTTTGTTGATTTAAAAAAAAAAAGTGGCATCTTAAGAGCCATTTTTGTGTCACAACTTGGTGCACTTACCCTACATTTTGTTAACATTCAAGCCTAATTTATGATTTATTTAAATATAGGAATTAGAAGCTAATACTTTTGGTATAGAATCAATATCTATACTAGGGTAGCATGATGTGGGAGATGATGAGCATCATGTGATCTATGCATGCACAAAAGTATTTATTTAAATATTTAATTTCATGGTTTTATTTCAAACAATTTCATTTAAATAATATGCATCGAATTTTGAAATTTCAATTGATTTGAAGCCTCTTTTCATTCCATAGTGTGAGCCACCATCTACTTCATGTGGAATAAAAAGGCCTTTTCATTTTGATGAAAATTAACAATAGAGTGTAATTTGACAATTATTTCACAAAACTATGAGTTGGATTTTGATGTATTTATTTCACATGGAATATGAGTATTTCAATATTTATTTCATGGAATAGGTCTATATTTCATGTGGACTGATTTTTTAGTATTTATTTTATGGATTACATATATATTCTTTTATTTCATAGATAATATATTTAAATCACACATGGATAATTATCAAATTACAAGTCCTAATTATAATTCCAAGTTTAAAATACAATTAAATGTCATAATTGGAAGTCATAATTCTAATGTGGAAGCCAAAATTACAATTAAACATTGAAGTCCTAATTCTAATTTTGTAAGTCAAAATTACAATTTCATGTCCTAATTGCAATCCTAATTGTAATGTGAGAACTTCAAAATCATAATTAAATATTAAAGTCCTAATTACAAGTATTAATTACAATTCTAAGATGAATTTTCAATTACACTAGTTCAAAAATAACATACATAAATATATATAATTGTAATTTTAACACTTACCTTTTATATATTAAAAAACTTATGAATTACAATAAAGTGAATTAGGGGGTCTTTTGGTGTGTTTTGTGCTTGTGTGTCTCTTTCTTCTTATGGTCTATTTTTTATTTATAAATGAGCCATCTTGAGTTTATATTTCTAACTTCATATAACTATTCAATATGACATTAAAATGTATGGAATGATTTATTGCAATGAGGGTATAATCCATATGTTGAATAAAAGGTTGTTGAACCTAAAGATGATAAGGAAAAGATACAATGGATGCTTGAACATATTAAATAACTTGGATGTTTTCAAAGTTTCATTTTCCTTGAAACCATGTTTCTAATTGAAGCATGTACAAGTTCATATGATGCTTAGGAAAAATTTAAAACTCTTTTATGGTAAAATTGATAAAGTTAGGGGCTATCAAATTGGACGAGCCTTCATCTAAAATGATTTGATAATATCTTGGATTACATCACAAAGTTCAATGACCTTGGAAAATAATATAAAACATGTGTTGAATCAAGAAAAAATACATTTAGTCAACTGGTATTTAGTATCCTCAACAAACTTGATCCTAAAGATGTAATTTTTGTTTCTAGCTATCATACTCACAAATTGACATAGTGGATGCTTCATTCACTATGCATTCATTTGTATCCTTCTATGAGATGTTAATTCATGAATAAGGAAAGCTAGTATCGATGGGTATCCTAAAGCCATGATAGTTTTAGGATTTTTTGGTTGTTTAGTTGAAAGGATGTAAATATTTAGGTCAATTTGACAAGAAACATAATAAATCCAAAAGAAGCCATAGAAAGGACATGCACAATCCTCATCTACTTAAAAAGTAGACTCCAAATCCTCTTCATCTAAGGGTAATTTTTAGAAGGAGGAAATTCCAACTTGCAACTATTGTAAGACATTTGTTCATGAGGAACATTCTTGTTATGGGAAATAGATATATGAGTTGAGACATCTTCTAAAACAAAACAATATCAATTTGTCATCTTATGTTGTATAGTCCTTCATTCCTTCCAAATAAAGTAAATAGAAAACAACTACTCATGTTTCTTTAGTAGATTCTACCAATTAGTTGATTCTTGACTTAAGTGCTTCACATCATATGGATTCTAATGAAGAATAATTTTCTTTGTTAGAGACTTGTTTTGTACCTCATATCTTCATTGAGGATGATTCTCTAATGGATTTTATTGGAAAGGGTTTACTTGATGCCAACATTGTTACATTCTAGGATATTCTTTATGTACCTAATTATTATCCAACCTTCTCTCCATCTACCATATCACTCATCTCTAGAATTGTAGGAAGGTAAATTTCAATCTATATTATACTGACATTAGAGATTTGAAAGATTATGCTCTTCTTGTAGTAGGAAAGGTTGACCATCACTCTTAGCTTTATTCATTCTCTCACTTCATACCTTATGTTTTCACTATAACATAGCTCACCCATTTGGACTTTGTGAGCAAACCATGGCACAAATAGTTCAACTATCTCAAATATCACTACCTTCAATAGCTCAACATGTAAGACATGGTCATAGGTATTTCTTAGATTTAGTTTTTGTAATTATGTTTGTTTAAGTTGTGCCTTGGGAAAGCATATCAAGGACATGCTTGACAAATGAAAGGCTTGGAGGGCTTTATAAGTCCTTGAGATGGTTCATAGTGACTTGGTAAACTATCCCTTTCCATCCTTATCTTTAATCAACGCTCATCACTTATTTACCTTAATTAATGACTCTTTTAGATATGCACAAGTCTTCTTTGTTAAGTAAAAAGGTGTTGCATTTGAAAAATTTTAGGAGTTCAAGGATGATGCCAATAAACAATCTAAAAAGTACATCATGACTCTTTGAAATAATAATGGAAGATAATATGTGAATTAATGCTTTGAGAAATTTCGTACTCTTAAATATATTGATCTTTAGCATACTATCACCTACATACCTTAGAAAAATGTAGTAGAGAGGAAAAATAGATTATTGAAAGAGATGACTAGTTGCATGATCCACACACTCTCTCTTACACCTAGATATTGGGCTAAAGCTATCAATTGTGATTCTTACATTCATAACAAGGTTCTTCATAAGGCATCCAAGGACAATTCACTTTGAAGCCTAGAGTGGTAGAAAACATATTTTATGAAATTTTAGAGTCTTTGGCTCACTTGCATGGGAACACATTCCTTTACAGAAGCATAAGGCCTTGGAACCTTATAGTTAGACCTACATCTTTGTTGGACACCCTTATGGTGTTAAATAATTTATTGGCTTTTGGATCTTAAGACACACAAGCTCTTCATTGAGAATATTATACATTTCAAGAAAATCTCTTCTAACTCATTTTCTCACATTCTTCCTTCCTCTATAATGGATTCAAATGATAGTGACTAAGAGGATTTTCCTCCAACTTCCACTCACTTAGAGCTTATCATGGGGATTCACCTCCCTCTTTATTGAGTTCACGTTTAGAGATTGAGGACTCTCCTCATCTATTCCCTTCCTCTTCCATGCCTCATTGAGCTTGTTATACAATTGAGTCTATAAGAACTCTTGTTGGGGATCACCTAGACACATGGAGGACTCAATCACAACACCAAGATATTTTACATTCCTACATTACCATAAATTTTGATTCATAGTCCTTTTGTGAAGAATTAAACACTCTTGAGTGGGATTTAGCAAGGAATAGCACAATCCTTTGATTCAAAACAACATATGGGAGCTTTTTACACTTCCTAAGAGAAAAGATTGGCTTGATATAAGCAGATCTATGAAACACAATTTCTAATAGATGGATCAATTGACAAGCTCAACACATGACTTATGGCCAAAAGTTTCTTGCCAGTTTCTAATGTTGAGTACATCGAGACCTTTGTCTCTATCACCAAGATTAACTCTATTGACCTAACTCTTGCTATTTTTGTAGCTCATGATTGTGTTGCACATCGTATGGCTATGAAAAGTGCATTTTTTCACGGGGAGCTTCAAAAGGAGACTTACATGGAATAACCATAGAGATTCATTTAGGATTCTTTATGGGTTTGTAGACTAAGGAAATTTCTCTATAGCCTCAAATAGGTCTCATGTGCTTGTTATGCCAAGATGGACTCCTTTCTTCTTTTAGTTGGATTCTCTAAATCTCAACATCTTGAGATACGGATGATTTTTTTCACTAGGTTTTCTATTTCTCTTCTATTTTGAGGAGATCTTTGTCTATGGGTACCTCATTAGGCCCTATACTCTTGACCCATCTTTGAACGTTTTTCTTATTTATCTACCCTAAGTTATGGGCTTGTTATACCAAGATGGACTCCTTTATTCTTTTAATTGGGTTCTCTAAATGTCAACATCTTGAGAAAGGGAGAAGTTTTTCCAATAGATTTTCTATTTCTTTTCTATTTTGAGGAGATCTTTGTATGTGGGTACCTCATCAGGCCTTGTAGTCTTGACCCATCTTTGAATGCTTTTCTCATTTCTCTCCTCTAAGTTGCACTTAAAGGGGATCACTTAAAGGGGATGATGGTGTGAATAGACTACATTATCTAACTAGTTCATTTCCTAGCCACTTCTCCACTTAAGACCTTTTCACACTAGATAAAGTTTTCTTAGGGTATTTTTACACAAAATCCCACATTGATTGTGTTCTTAATCTCGTGGGTGGTATATCTTATATATACTTTCAACTATAGTTTATTTGTAATACTTATTCTAATTTACTTTACATTTTTTATTCAATAAAATACAATTTTTTCTTTCTATTATGAATTTCTATTTTTATTTGTGTAACTTATAATTAGATTTATAGAAAAATTAAAAAACAACGAAAGGAAAAAATCAAAAGACTAGAATATTCTTTAGTCTTTTACTGAAATTAAGAAAATCAGAATAGAAGATTCCTCTCACATTTACCCAAATAGCATACAAAACTAGAAAGAGAAGAAATATCCAGAAGAGACCATTACTCTTTATACTCACTTTATTAAATGACGAAAAGATAAATGTTTATATATATAAGAGAACAAGAGAAGGGTAAATGGTTATACCCGGGATACAGCACTGGAATTATGATTTATAACACTACTAACAGAAACTCACACCAACAGCTGTAACCATTTCTGAATGGATAACAGGCGTGACATTACTAACAATTACAACTGCATAGGAAAGAGGGTCATTTATTGGTTTTATGTTTTAAGCTGTGAAGTAGTTTCACCAAATCATCTACATATTTGTTTTGAGATCCTTGGCTTCGCTCATCCTCCAATAGTTTTTCCTTAAACAAATCTCCCATTTCTGCAGCTTTAGACCTCACAACTCTTCCCTGCTCTTCATCCATAACCATCTTGACAGCCTTGCAAACACCCCCTCTGCTAACAGTTCCATCACTTCCTCTCTCCACTTCCACACCCACCTGGAATTCATGCACAATGAGCTCAGCATTCAGTCCCTGGTCCAACTGCATGGGCAAAGCAATCAGTGGCAATCCAGCACCCAGTCCCTCCATCAAAGAGCTCCACCCACAATGAGTTACAAAAGCCCCTGTACTTGGATGACACAGAATCTCCTGCTGAGGCGCCCATCCACTCAACACCATTCCTCTTTCTGCAACCCTAGATTCAAAACCTTGAGGCAACGAAGCTGACACCTTCCTTTGCACTTCATCCATGCTTTCATCTAAGTACCCTGGTAAACGCAGTACCCACATAAATGGCTGAAGACTAGCCTCTAATCCTTCGGCTATCTCCTCTATAAGCTTCTCAGACAAAAAACATTCACTACCAAAAGACACATAAACAACAGAAGCAGGCCTTTGATTCTCCAACCATCTCAGACAATCAGGTATTCCATCATTAATCTCAATATTTTTCAGAGGATAAGGACGAGGCAGAAGAACACCCACAGGAACCAGTATACTTCCTGTGACCCTCTGGAAATAGTCTATAAACTTTGCCTCCAATTCATAGCAGGTTTTAATGGCCACCGCAGAGCAATCATAATAAGAGTCAACACATAGATCTATGAATTTTTCGCCGCTGGTGTATTTGAAGGTGTAGATGAGTAGCAGAGATGCCATTTCAGATTGTCGATGTCGAGGTGGAGTAAACGGAAAATCAGCCGGCGGTGGAAGTAAAACATCGGTTGTGATTTCCTTAGCTTGAGATCTTCTTTCAGGGCAATACACATAGCCCGCATAGGCCGCACTGTGGGTGAAAAACACTATTGATCGGATTTTCAACTTTAGGGTTACTTTGGAAATCCAGCATAATATATGGTCAAAAATGACAATATCTGGTGCGATTTGCTCCAGTAGAATTTCCAGAGGTTTCTGCAATCCTTTGACTGCGTTGTGGAAAGGAAGTGTGAGATGGGTTGGAAGATGGGATGTGTTTTCCAGGCCAGGAGGCAATCCATCCACGCAAGGCAATGGCAGCTCCACCAGAATCAGATTCTCTTCTTTCTCTGTGAAGGACCGCTTGATCTGGGCAATGTTTAGAGGTGTTGAAACGATTGAGATTTTTATATTGCCCTTGTCTAAGAGCCTCTTGGAAAGTTCAATACATGGCAAAATGTGGCCCTGTGCAAGCCAAGGGATCAGCACAACGTGAAGCCGATCAGATATGCTGCAATTCCAGGACTCCATCAAAATAATTCAATAAAAATGGATGGAAAATCGAAAGTCATGTATTCATTCCCTGCTCTCTCCTACTAAGAGATAAGAGATAAGAGGCTTGTATTAAATAAT
>VDFB02188146.1:0-12711 GCA_007258455.2 Sequoia sempervirens | reverse complement strand
GCAAGTATCTCAAGATATGTTTAGTTGTAACAAGATGTATCTATCTCAGATCACACATAAACTGGCTAAGTGCACTCACTGCATAGCAAATATCAGGTCTAGTGTTAACCAGATACATCAGAGACCCAATCAACTGTCTATACAATGTAGGATCCACCAAGTCCGAATTAGCTGCAGCCTCCTTCAACTTATGAAGATTGGTCTCCATAGGTGTAGACATGGATTTGCAATCCATCACAAATCTCTTAAGTATAATAATGGTGTACTTTCCTTGACTTAGAATCATCTCATCCGGGTTTCTTTACTTCTAAACCAAGGAAGTAATAAAAGAGCCCAAGGTCCTTCATCTCAAATTCCGAAGTCAACTCCTTCTTACACTCAAGAATCAAGTGATCTTCTCCAGTGAGGATCAGATCGTCAACATATAAAACCAAAATTAATGCATCACCATTGATTACCTTGAAGCAGAGATTTGAATCAGCATCATTCTTCAAGAAGCCCAAACTAGACAGGTACCGATCAATCCTTTTGTACCATGCACGAGGAGCCTACTTAAGACCATACAAGGCCTTCTTCAGCTTACACACATGTGACTCCTTCCCATGAACTTCAAAACCATCAGGTTGCTCGATGTAAACTTCTTCCTCAATTACACCATTGAGAAAAGCTGTCTTTACGTCCATCTGATGAATCTTCCATCCTCTCGATGCAGCAATGGCAATGATAGTTCTAACAGAAGTGTAACGAGCAACAGGAGCAAATGTTTCTTCGTAATCAACTCCCTCTTTCTGAGAAAACCCTCGAGCCACAAATCTTGCCTTATACTTCTCAATGCTCCCATCTGCAGCATGCTTGATTTTGAAGAGCCATTTCGAAGATACCACTGATTTGCTCTTAGGTCTAGGAACAATGTCCCAAACATCATTCTTCAGAATTGATTGATACTCCTTTGCCATTGCATCTCTCCAAACCTGATGACTGGATGCTTCTTCAACACATGAAGGCTCTGAATCAATAATATGACTCATCAAGGCAACATAATTAAAGAACTTATGAGGCCTTTTACTTTCTCTGAATGTGCCTCTAGGAGTTGCAAAGCTTTCTGCCTCTTGCATAGTGCGCCTAGCCCATGGAGGTCTCTTTCTTCCAATGACAATGTCAGTAGGCCCATCAGTAGGCTCCAAGGGTTCAACAGGATCAGCATCTTCTTTTGGTTCAACAGTCTCCCTCTGAATCTCAGGAGTATGGTCAACTTCCATATCCTGAGGAGACTCTTCGTTATTGAACTCCATGTGAGTGCCCTTGGATCTCCTAAATGCAATGTCTTCCTCAAAAGTAACATCCCTACTGATCTCGATCAACTTTTGTCCTGGAATGTAAATTCTGTAGGCTTTAGATGTCTCGCTGTAGCCCACAAAGATGCCCTTCTTGCCAGAAGGCTCCAACTTAGTTCTCTTCTCCTTCGGAACATGGATATAAACAGGACATCCAAAGATTCTTAAGTGACTGACTTCAGGCTTCTTCCCTGTGAAGGCTTCTTCCGGAGTTATATTCTCCAAGACCTTGTGAGGACTTCTGTTCTGCACATATACAGCTGTCCTGGAGGCTTCTGCCCATAAGAAAGTCTGCAAATCTTGATCATGAATCATGGCCTTTGCTTCCATGATTGTCCTGTTCTTTCTTTCTGCAACACCATTCTGTTGAGGATTATAGGGAACACAGAACTCCCTCTTAATCCCTGCATTAATACAAAAGTCTAGAAAACTACCAGAGGTGTATTCTCCACCATTGTCAGATCTAAGGACCTTAATTCTTTTACCAGAAAGATTTTCTACTAAGGCTTTGAACTCCTTAAATCTAGCTAAAACTTCCTCAGACTCTTTAGACCTCAAGAAATAAATCCAAGTCTTCCTAGAGTGATCATCAATAAATAGTACATAATACAAAAAATCCGCTCGAAGATGGAACAGACATAGGACCACATAAATCTGAATGAATGAGATCTAAAATACTCTTAGATCTATTTTCACTACTATGAAAGGTGGCTTTTACATTCTTACCTAGAGCGCATCCCTTGCAAGTGCCTTCATGCTCCTTGTCGAACTTAGGTAGACCTGTCACCGTCTTCTCCATAATAGGCAAGGCATGGAAGTGTAGATGCGCCAATCTTCGATGCCAAAGATCACATAGAGAAGAAGTATCATGAACCAAGGCTTGTAGAGGACGAGTGCAAACCCTGTAAATACTTTCATGTCTAACTCCAATAACTTGAGCATCCTTGAAGCTAGAGTTCTCCATCCATACAAGAACTTTGCCTTTTGAGAAGGCAATTTGATATCCTTTATCTTCTAGGGCTGAAATAGAGATGAGATTGCGCTTGATCCCTGGAACATAAAGAACATTGCTCAACTGAAGTGTGATACCTGAATCCAAATGGAGAGTAGAGGTCCCAATCCCTTTCACGGTGTAGCTAGCATCATCTCCAATGATAACTTGTTCCAAAGAGTCTTTCTTCACCAAGCTTGATAAGTGCTCCTTGAACCCGGTGATGTGACGAGAAGCACCACTGTCAATCAACCATGTGTTGGTGTCGGTGGCAACATTGCTTGACAAGGCTGAGCAAAACAGGTATTCATCCTTCTGAGGAGAAACATTATCTACATCTGCAACAGAGGCTTGATGCTTAGGTCTGTCAGGGCAATGTTTGGCAAAATGACCAAACTTGTCACACCTAAAACATTGAATTTTAGACAAGTCTCGCTTCTTCTTGGAAGGGGGAGCATCATCATTTCCTTTATCACGATTCCTCTTGAAGTGACCCTTCTTTCCACCTTTTCCTTTCTTCTTCGAAGCTTGGGCTGCAAGAACATGAATTTCATGATTAGAAGAACTTGGACCAACACCTCTAGCCATCAACCTTGATTCCTCTTGGATGCAATCGGCCCTCAAACGATCAAACTTCGGGAGTTTAGACCTCGCACTAATTCCTTGAATGTAGGACTCCCAAGATAATGGCAAGCCGTTGAGTGCAAGCATTGTCAAATCTTTATCTTCAACCATATGGCCAATTGTGGAGAGCTGATCCCTCAATTCTGCAATCCTCATGAAGTAGGCGATCACGGTCTCTCCTTTTGTTATCTTCACATGATGAAGTTGTTGCTTCAGCGCAAGAGCCCGGCTGGTGTTGTTGATTTCATACATTTCTTCCAAAGTTTTGAACATCTCCCTCGCAGTCTTCAACTTAGAAACAATAGGGACGATGTGGTCTTTAACGGAGTCAACTAGCAACTTCTTTGCTTTGATATCTTTCTTCCTCCATTGCAGCTTCTCTTCTTCCTCTTCAGGTTCGGGAACCTTGGTCTCCGCAAATTCAACCAAATCATTCTCCTCTAATGTAAGCATGATTCGGAATCTCCATGAGGTGTAGTTTGAAGCTCCATCGAGTCTATCCTCGATCTTCAATCCGTTCACCATCTTAAATGATGTATAGATAGACAAGAACCTTCAACAAAGAATAGAGTAATGCTGTGAAAGCACGAATCTAATCACGATCTTTTTCACACCCGCTCTGATACCATGTTAAATTTAGTGATCAGATAAGTGCACAGAAAATTAATTCAAAATCAGACACAATAACACAGCAGATACCCTGGGAAAACCCTCCTCTTGAGGGAGAAAAACCCAGCAACAAAGATCTCACTTATATATATAAATAGAGGCAACAATTCTCTTTACAATGAGGCCAATAACAAGGCCAATCCTGCAGCACCTACACAAGATACAGAAGCAGATAATAATCTGCACCTGACAGTATTCAATTCTGCCCTTGATGAATTCACACTGCTCTTAGAAGAATTCTGAAATATTCCGAGCCAATTTTTTTCGTTTTTTCAAATTTCAAATTACAACCAATGCACCCGTTAAGGTTAGCAGCTAAACCAAAACGTTGCTGAAGCAACTCTAACCAGAATGTACACCAGGATCCCGATATGGGCAAGGTGTGAGCATTGGTCAGAGGATCTTAATCAAAATGCTTATGCAAGAACTCTAACCAAGAATGGCGCCGATGATGGCGAGCATATGGTCAGAGGGTCTTCTATGCTAAGTACTGAAAGGGAACTCGACACCAAGTATGTGCTACCCAATCCAGTATGGAGTTGAGGCGACCATATGGCGGAGTATTACAAATTACAATGCTTGAAAGAAAGAACTGAAATGCTGAAAGTACTCAACACCCAGAATGTGCTTTCTAACCCAGAGTGGGAAAGTAGCTACCATAGGGCGGAGGTAAATTAAATACAATAGCAAATGCGGAAAGTAAAGATGAGCATTACAATTTGATAAGCAAGATTATAACTGCTGTCAGTACTACTGCCAGCTTACAAATGTGAATATTGGCTGGTTAGTACTACTAACAGCCTTACAATATAATATATCTCCTGCAAGCACGATGGATTATAGTGATAATCAAACTGCTGAAATGTAGAGCTACTCCAGAATGATTAATATGACTAAGATAAACAATCCCAGCCCTATTAATAATTTTACTAAGTCTGATATGACAGATCTACAGTTAAAATGGTGAAATCAGCAACTCCAAAACTCACTTAAATGCTCATATCTCTCTCAATACTCACTCATTTAACTTGAAATCAGTTGCAAAACATTCTAATGATGATGACAATGAAGATGGATCACAAAAACTTCTCACAAAGACCCCTATTTATTTTGCACGACTTCCAAAGCACTTACGAAGTGAAATTGCCTGCAAGCAAGGGCGATTTACTTTAGATAATTCATAGACTTCAAATAAAATTCTGGAAACTTGCACATATGGTCGCCCTACATAGGAAAATAGATTGGAACAGTACCCAGAACAATATTATTTCTGTTTCTTGAGTTGTGAGTAAAAACAACCTACAGCCATACAAATCAGCAACTCTAAAATTGACAGAAAATACAATAACTCAACTACAGAATGTGAGAAGAACCAACTACAATGAAAGGAAACCAACTACAACTAAACCTCTCAACTAGTTGCTGTCTTTCAAGCAAGAAGAAGAGCCAAGCTAGGAGGCTTACATTCCTCGAAGCAATCCCAAAGCCAATCCGGCAGCATAACTTTGCAAATTCATCAGATAAACAAAATGAGGACCCCGAGCTCCAATTTATAACTTTAGAAGAGCTTTCTAGAAACCTCCAAGAAGGGCGCCACCTCAAAGATTCTTTTAGGTCATTGACTTGTCTTTTGTCTTCACCCTTAGGATGGCGTACTTGCTTAAGAAGATAAATTTCACTTTTTAAATAAAATATTTGGCTCACCCAAAGTTGGCATCCAAACTCCTTGAGCAATATTTGGCTTTAGAAATATTAAAATATTTCCTCCATGTGAAAATACCCTTCAATGTCCCCCTTTTAAAGACAATATTAATTCATGATGCTAGAACAAGGAATTATAATGTTAAATTATAACATTATAATATAAAATATCTTATATCACCATGGAAATGCATCAGAAGCCAAATTCAACCATACCGTCTAAACAGACTGCCAAAGTGGAGCCAACTGATTAGGAGTCAACAAGTCAACTACTAAAAATAGAATTTACTAAAAATAGTAAATTCATGTAATTGCTCAGAATGTCGAACTGAAACCACCAACGCGAAGCTCTCAGAAAACCCAGAAGGAATCCCAATCCAAGTTCAACAATTCCAAAAGAAGACTCCGCAAAAAGACGAAAACATCCTCCAAGAAGTTTGGAAACCCTGATTCGAGCTTCTGCTTAGCCTATGAGTTTCCAGAAATAGGCTAAATCCAAATGAAGAGCGTAGGGCTAAATTGGGGACATTACAAATTCGACTTGTATAAATGAATAATCGAACTTGCTTAAATTGATTATAGTGAACAAAAGCATCAAGTATATATACATCTTTAGATGGAAGGACGTGTCTCTTCCCAACCTGGTCGGCCACAAGGGAAAGACGTCTTCTTAAAAAATCGCGCCATTTAAAACAAGGTCGGCTTTGAAAGAAATCTCGCCTCTTGATAAATATTTAATCTTTGACAAATGAAGATGACTCTTCATTTAATATTTATCTTCATTAACAAATCGAAATGACTTTAAATTGTGCCTTTTGATTTATGATAAATTAAATAGCTTGAGAGCTATTATTTAATTTATCCATGATATCGCTGGAAGTTGCAATGACGCTGCATGTAATCATTAACACTACATTCTTCACCCGACTTAGTTTCCCTATGTCCTCAAGGAGCAGGTCAAGACAGTGGGTGGCATAATGGCTCGAAAATTATGTTGAGTGCCTCTCCTTTGAAAATTAAATTGGCTTCCACATACACATTTGCATTGTTAGTCACTATCTGGATGACGTTTTCCACTCCCACCTCCATAAGCACCTCATCTAACAAGTTGCATAAGATCTCTGCATTTTTTATTTCATTGGAGGCTTCAACTGACTTCAAAAGGATTAATCCTCCTTGACACCACTAAAAAGTTAATGAGTGTTCTATTCTTGTAATTTGTTCATTCGTTAGATAAAATAGTGCAACACTTTATTTTCCAAATTTCTTTTTTGTTTCTTTGCTAGTTGACATGTGTTTTGGACTTCATCTTGCAATAATAGGCCACTCAACTCATGACAACTTGGAGACTTAAACCCCTTACCTTCCATGGTCAATGTATTTTTCACATGCCAACCTTGCCTTAAGTTGCAATTCAATTTCTATGCAGTAATTTCCAGCAAAGGTTGCACACCAGGAGAGTTACGAGGAACAAAAAAGTTGGAATTATGGCTTCCCACACTACCTAATCCTCATATCCATGGCCAATAGAAGAAGAAGAGATCCCTATATGTCTCTTTGACCTTATAAAACTAAAAATTGGAGCTAGGGCTTCCATTGCCTTTTTTGTCCTCTTTTTCTTTGCTTTCTTATATTGAAATGCTACAAAGAGTAGTTTAACCTTCTTATCAACCTTTGGACTTGCTTAACATCTCGGGAAGGGAACCATGCAAGGTGATATTTGAGGTGATTCATGCCTCCTCTCATATCCTTAGTGCAATAGTAATAGATAACCACTCATTGTGTTGGACCTTCTACCCCTTCCAACAAGGGTCCTTAGGTTTTCCACTAGTTCTCCTATGTTTGGAAGCCATATTCTTTTTTAAAGAAAGAACCCTAGCAAAAGGGGTTTAATAATATAATCTTTTTATCAATACCATAGATAGAAGCCTAAACTAAAAAAATCTTTTAGTGCTTCATGAACAATTTACTCTTTAATAGTCATTAAATTTTAAATAAAAAGTAAAACTCTACAAGTATAATATGGATACCCGTGAAGTTTTTCCAAAAAGTAATTAATTTTTTTTCTCTCCATTTACTACTTGCTGGTTAGGAATTGCTATGTACTCATGGCAACACAACTTACTGAAAACAAAACAATCAAGTTAAATATATCACCACTTGCTAATAGGTATCAAGCTAATAATGAACTACATTATAAATTGTTCCTTGTTGGATTTCAAGAAAAAAAATCAAGCAAAGTGTAGAAGCCATTATATAATTGTGGGAAAAATATAGAAATTTTATAATGTGTTTAAGAATATCAAATTAAATAACTTGTTAGCAAACTATCGTGACTCTTTCTTAAGTTTATTGTTACATAGGTTGTACAACCTAAATCCATAGGACGTGTCTAAAAAACCCAAATGAAAGTGCACTTTAGTTGTTTATTGTTAGCCGATTGAGTTATACCCTAGTCTTGAGTAGCGATATTTTTGACGAGTTTGAACAAGTTTTTTGGCTTAAATCATGGCAAGTTTAATGAAAAATTTGTGCTTGATTTTTGTTGCAAGTTACTCAACAACAATTACCACTCTGGATTACTTATGAGTCCTATGAGTAATCATAGTTTTTTTAACGATGGTTTTAATGGCCCATTTTATTTATAGGGGCTTGGGATGTCACACCAACACCGTCTTTTACTAATTTTCCATTTGTACTGAACTATCCTAAATTGACTTGTCATGTCAAAACCTATTACTTTTGGGTCCACTAGTAAGTTTTGTAAACTTGCTAATGTTGTCGAATATTCTTTTCTCTTAAAAGGTCTCGAGTCTCATCAGTGTCATAATTTTGTTAATTTGAGTGAGCAACATAGTGGCTTGTTGAAACTACAAAGGATAATAGACTATCAATTTTGCATATTAATAAGCCCTAGTTGTTTAGTGAGTACAAGAAGAAGAAGAAGAAGGTGGAAGTGGTTAATAAATGAAGATCTATTTATCCGGTTCTGTGTATTAATAATCCCTAGTCACTTGGAGAGCATTATAACAACAACAACAAGATGGAAGTGGTTGATGAATTAGAGGCGATTTATTTTGTTCTATGCATTAATAAGCCCTAGTCGCTTAGTGAGAATTATAACAACACAACAAAAACAACTACTACGACTACCACTAGAAGGTGGAAGTGGTTAACAAATCAAAGGAATTTTTTCTATTTATACATTTGCAATGTGTAGCTTTACTTTGTGTTGAGTTGTGTGTTAGAAAATCTGAAAGTGCTAAATAATTGTCTTGTTTTGTGGGAATGACTTCTTACATAAATGTTAAGAGAAAGAATTCTCAGGAGATTTAAATGGAAAGAATAAATCAAATGAACTCTGGTCTTCTTGTCTACCACTTCTTGGTCCTATCATGCACATGTTCTTTAACCACCTTTCAACTATCTGACCTATCATCATTTTATCACAACTCTTTGAGACCTCTTAGCTTACAAGATGCAATGTCCCATTTTTTCCTAGGTATTCAATAGGGATTTGCTAGTGTAATGTCCCCTTCTCAAGCCTGACATTTCCAGTGACCGTTGGCCTTTCTTTGGGAACACGAAGGCTAGTCGGAAGTTAAATTTAGGGTTTCCTATTTTTGAGGAGGTCATTGCTCAGAGATGGTGGATTTAATGGCGGATTCCTTCTGGGTTTTCAGAGGGCTTCGCAGTGGTATGTTCGTCTCAGCATTCAGAGCACTTTTTGGAATTTACTATTTTTAGTAAATTCTATTTTTAGCAGCTTTCCAGATGAGTTCAGCTCGGTTGACTTCCTGCTTCAGTGGGTCAGTTGTTTTGCTCAGTTTGACTTCAGGGCCTTTGCGAAAGGATAAGTTAAGTCATTTAATTAAAAAAGTCACGTTTTAATTATTATAATTAAACGTTGACCCTTGGCTTAGACTTAATGACTTAATGTTGTTTTTAAAAGGTGGGTCCTTGAGGGTGGCGCCCTCATTGAGAAATGATTTAATATTTCCTAAGTCAAAGCAAAGGTTTGAGGGGCGCATATTTCAAAGGATGATATTTAATTAAAATGTCAATTCTTAAAGCCTTGAAGAGAAAGTACGCCTTCTTGAGGAGATGAAGGTTTTGACCTAAAAGCAGATTTTAGGGTTTCGTGAAGTCAAGCAAAAATTATAAAAAGGAGTCTTGTGCATCATTTTGATGATCTTTGGACGACTATATTGTTATGCTGCCGGATTGGCTCTGGAATCGCTTCGAGGAATGAAGGCCTCCTAGCATTGGGCATCGCTTCGTGTTTGCAAGACAACATCAAGTGGTGATTCTTAGTCTAGTTTGTGAGTGCATCTTAGTACATTCATTTGTGTTCCGTTTTGTATTGTTAAATCTGTTTTGGGCATTTTAGTGTTGCAGCTTTTAGCTTCATTTAATACAGCAGATTGCATGATTTATTCATATCTTGTAAAAGACAAAAAAATAAGTTCTGGGTATTGCATTCATATCACTGTTTAGGGAAGGCGATCATTTGTCTCAAATAACAGATTTTAATGTGGTGTATTCAATTTTTAAAGTCAAATCGAATTCTTTCAGCTAGGCCGTACTTTTCCTAGCCTTGGGATTTGTGCATTTATATTACAGTTGCATTTTGGGTCTGGGTTAAGCATCTAGAGTGAGCGCCATTGTCATAGTAATATTTTGAATCTGATTTTAGGCAATTTGAGAGGATTATAAGAAAGGTATGAGCAATTGTATCAATTCTTAGTATGCTGGTTTTGCTGGTAAAAAGGCAGATTTGAGAGAAACAGGAAAACAGAAATATCAGATCCAATCTTTGTAATGTTTTGATGTGGCTTCTTGAATTCAGCCAAGAGATATCCATTTGTATTGTAAAGATTCATATTTCTTAGCTCTAACATCTTGGCAGGCTTGTGAAGTCAGAATTGTAAACTGACCAGTAGTACTGGCAGTCATTCTTGCTTGTTTAAATCTGGTTGTAATTCTAAATCTCAATCAAGTTATTGTAATAGCTAGAACTCCGCCCTATGGTAGCTACTGCCTACTCTGGGTAGCAAGCACATTCTGGGTGTCGAGTAGTTTCATTTCTCAGCATTTATCTTTCAGCATTTGTTTTGTATTCACTCCGTCATATGGTCGCCCCTCACTCCGCATTGGATTGGGTAGCACATACTTGACGTTGAGTTCCTTTCTGCAATTAGAATAGAAGACCCTCTGACCAATGCTCACCTTCAGCGGTGCCATTCTGGTTAGAGTTACAGTTTAAGCAGTCTCATTTAGATCCTCTGACCAATGCTCGCCATCATCGGCGCCATTCTGGTTAGAGTTGTTTTCTTGCACGTTTTGGTTTTCTCATCTAACCTTAACGGGTGCATTGCTTGTAATTTGTTAATTGAAAAAACAAAAAATTGCCTTGCTTTTATTCTAGTTAGTCTATCACCTTGGTCCGCGTAGACTAACATGGTGGTTAGGAGACCCCTCTGAGGGAGTTGGTGGCTTGTCAGTCAACCATTTGTGCTTAATTGGTGTTTCCTAGCTCAGTATATTCCAAGGTTTCCGTAGTGTGCCTTCCAGAGCATTCTTTGGGCACTTTGTCCACACTTACTATTTTTAGTAAGTCACAAGGTGGTCACCGATTTGGGCAGTTGGCAGTGTTTCTATGTTGGGTATGTTGGGGAATTCCTACCATGGTTTTATCCTAGCAATATCATGGTCTAGAGCTTCAAGTTTAAATAATGTTAATATTAAAGTTAAATTAAAAGTTTTAACATTAATGCGTTATTTATATATTTAAATAATTGTATGATAAAGGCGTTATAAGAGGCTTTTAAAAGATTATTTTATGTCATAAAGTTGGCTGCCCAACTTGAGGGAGTTATAAGGTGGTAAAAGAAAATTAAATAAAATAAATTTAAAGCCAACTTAGGCATGGGAAATTGAAGGGAGTATAAAAAGCACTTTTTCATGTTTTTTGCTCATTCATGTTTTGGAGAAAATTGGAGAAGTGTTTTTTGGTTGGACTGAAAAGTCTTGGTTTCTTGAGGATGAAAACCCTCATGAGGAACAGTAGCTGTAGGCGTGAAAGATCTCCTAAGGTTGCTTGTTGATAGCTCCATTCAGGGGTTATGCATTGCATGCTAACAATTTCAGAAAAGCTTCAAGTCAAGGTTTGAAGATTTTATAAAGAACATGCAAAAATATTGATCAAAGTTTCAAAGTGAAGGTATTTACAGAGGGTTTGATCTATTCCAAAGTTCTAGTTATTTTAGGGATAGTTTGGCATTGTATGCAGAGGTCGATTGCAGGAGATATTAGTTATTATAGCTGCTGATATCATTTCACTCATATCTGATCCATTACTCCAACTGTACCAAGTGGTGCATCTTACACTAGCATCTAAGGTGACGTGGGCAAAGTTACAGGCCAGCCATGAGTCTACGCCTAGCGGGAAGCCAGAAGGGGTATTATGAGCTTGCATAGTGTGTTATGGGGAGCCACCTCTCTTTACTAAGGGGCTGCAATCCTTAGTTTGGTGACTTTAATTTGTCTTTGCCCGTTGATCCATTGAAGTGCCAAAGATCAAAAGTTTGGCATGGAAAATGTGACAAGGGAAGGCGTCTTACCAAGCTTGGCGTGGGAGTTAGTCAAGCCACGATTTCCTTTTTTGGGATGCCTTTGTTGTAGTGTGCTGAGCGTGGCATTTTTGTGTTAACTCTAGCGCCAATCTGCAAATGTTTGAAGCTGTCTGGTGATTGGCTATAGTGTTGCCATAAGGTGCCAATATAGTTTCCAGAACTCCCTACAATAATTACTCTATATTGCATTTTGAATATCAGATTTATGTAATTTTCTGTTGCTTCCTGAACACGAATAATATATGTTCAATCATATTCTGCTGTTATGATTTGTTATGATGCAATGGTTAAATGTTATTGCTGATTCATTGGTATTTAAGGAGTATCTCTTATGACAAGTTAATTCATACAAACTCCTATTCAAACATCTGCTGGAAATAACTCAGATTAGTTGCAAGAGAATTGTTTGACGATATGTTTGACGATATGCCTGCATTGTCAAACATTTAGAAATCGTGAAAATTTGTTCCAAACTGGGGTGGGACATTACACAAGAACTGAAGAAACTTGTGTACCTTTATTTGATTTATATTGAAAGATTCAAATGATATTATAAAGAATATGCGTGACTACTACCTAATGTTTTATTTAATTTTGTATACTATTTCATAACCAACTCTCATGAAGGTTTAGAAAAGGAGAAAGTACATAGTTACAGTGTTGTTGACAATCTGAACGGTGACACTTCATGATGGACATTCTTGAAGACTTGAATGGAACGCTGTCAATAACAAAGTCGCCCAACAAAGAGAGTATA